>JAQFZW010000443.1:0-60791 GCA_034687055.1 Heteromurus nitidus
AGTCCCAAAGATTCCGGATTCCAGGCCGGAATAGCTCACCTGCTTTCTTCGTCTGAAATGTTTCTATAGGCACCTTGAATCTGACCAGCACACATCACACACAGTGATCTACATGCCCAAATATGCGTATGACAGGAGGGTAGGGAAGAAAGATTGGAAGGATGTAGGCTAAGGATATATTTTATCAGCATCAATTGAATAAAAGTCGGGGAAAAGTCAGACTAGATTTCTTTCATTCTCTTCCACATATTCGAGGAGAAAGGTACACGACGGGAATTCTCTAGTGTGCCTGATGCCCTCCTTTATGTATTATGTATGCCATACTTACTTATCCCAGCGCATATTACTTGATCTCTAAAAGTTAAGTACACATGGTATACACCATGGCGGAGAAAGGTTGGTGAAACAAGAAACTTTCTCTTTCCCTCTCTTGTATTATCACAAGACCACGAAAACGTCGAAGTGGAGAGTGGAATGAGTTTCACCCAAGTCTTGTTTATCAGTCTTAGTGTGTGTGGTATAAACTCCACATATAAAAAGAGAGTAGTAGTAAAATACCTCCATCCATTATACCAGGTTTTTATATATAACTTTCACCGTAGTATCCCTATTGTCTGTCGTTTCAACTTTCTCCTCTCTCTACCTCTCGAAAAACACAAAGCGACGGTAATTTTCTTTCGTACAGACAACGTGTGTGTGGCAAAAGTGAATGTTCAGATATTAGTCTTTATTTCGGTGAGGAGGGAAAGGAGAGTAGAGCATATACAGAGGGAGCGTGATGGAACGGAAGAGAAAAGAAGATGACGCCCTATTGTTGTACAATATGTGTGTGCATGTATCCTTAGATCACATAAGAACGGACATATTTTCAGCGCATTCAACAGCAGATGTAAGTGACGACACTATAGGTTTTATAGTAAACTGAATAAAGATGTGCTTTCTCCTCTTTCACCAAAATAGGGGGGAAAATTTCTCCTCTTTTATCTCCGACTTTGGCTGCCTTCTCCCTGTAACTCAAGACGATGAGTCAAGGCAAGTCATAGTCGTTAGGGGTTTGTACAAGCCTATGAATTCTTTAACGTGTTTGGTTTCCTCTATTTTTTTTGAAAATATTCCAATAGATAATACATAATGGCATTGGTTTAGAATAAGTGGAAGAAGAAAAAGTTGTGCTGAAACAAGAATACAACCAGAGAAAAAAAGGAAGGGAGGATAGGGCTGCAAGAGGAAAATAGAGACCCGGCCTAAAATAGGTTTTCTCTCATGTCTTTACGGGTTATTTAAGAAGACGGCTAAACGTAAACTAGCAGCTTATACTTTTACATAAGTTTATAAATCATATTACACAACAAAGGAGGAGAGAAAATATATCCTTGTTTAAACAAGATTTTCGTCCGTATTTTCCTTTATGTAACGTATTGCTTACCATTAAACAAAAGTTATGTCTACATTCTTCAATACGGTACTACTATTTGCTGACATCCAGAGCCAAACCCGAAGAGTTTGATATATTCTTAGACAAAGGGATTCGGCATTTACTTTTCTCTCTTCCCTTTCCCTGCACCCGGCCATCCTTCATCTTTTCCTCCATTTCTTTGACCAGACCAGAGAAAGTTATAAACGTGAGTGAGAGAAAGTTTTGTAAATGAGTTTAACATTTTAATGGTAAACTTTTAGAATGGAATTTGACGGGTGGGAGAAGGATATTTCTCTCTCTCCGTAATACTAACTAAGTAAAGGGGGAAGAAAGGAAATAACTAAGTAAAAGTGAAAAAAGTGACTCAGTCTATATATATGTTGTTTGTGTGTGTGGAAAAGAGGAGAGAGAGAGAAAGTATATGAGAGAGGAAGTTTGAGATGCTCTCTCTCACTCACCCGCTATATATCAAATGAAGAAAATAAATTCTTTATAACACTTGAGTGATCTTCGCTTTCGCTTGTGTTCACAGTTCGTGTTTGTGTTTGTTTGTGTAGTTACTCACTTGAGCTCAAAAATTGAGTAAAGCACTCACTTTTGTAGTTAGCCTCAGTCTTATAGCTCTGTACTCCAGATGAATATATAGTATCTGTGTACAAGTAAGTATATATATACACTGCATGGAAAGTGAGGACACATTTGCCACGAAAATGCCATATGTGCTCCACAAAATATCTCTTTTTTAAGTAATTGATCGCTTTCTCAAGAAAAGTCATTCGTGCTTCATGTTCATATACTGTAGCACAGCTCAAAGTGGTTGGTTGGTTTTAAAAGGTGTAAAAGGGAATGTTCACCATGTTTTATATGTTTTAAAGAAAACTCATAAAACGGGAGCTAAAAGGAGGATTTTTGAGAAAGCAAGGAAGAAAAGTAAGATTTATATCCGTTCGCACGTCGGTTGCATATTAATTTACAGTTTGGAATGTGAAAGAAGGGAGAAGAAAATGCCAAAAAGTCGATGGCAATTTTTCCTCTTCCTTTCCTTTCAAAAGTAAAAAGCGACATTTAAAGGTAATTGAGACAATGGAAGAGGGGAGAGAGGAGATGCAAAATTACGAATGCGTGTGAGATCAGCTTTTGTTGGAGGAGAGACTAGTCGAGTTGCCAGAGTTGACGAAGTTAAATAGTAGGTATATGTCGACGTGATAAGGTGATAAATGTCCAGGGAAAAAGTTGTTCGCCCACCACAACACATACTCAAGTTACACAATCTCTTGGCAAGTAGAATGAATGGAAAGTGAGAAAAAGTGGAGAATATTTGTTCTTATAAACGGAGGACATGGACTGCATTTGTAATTATAAAAAATACTCTTTCCGAAGTACACATGCACACACGCACACACATTATCTACCATCATCATCTCGTACTTAACGACAGATATTTCACGTTTAAAATATGAAGCGGTCTTTTTTGCTTACCTTCCTTCGGGTTTCCAGTGGAGCTGGCAGCCGCGACAGTTGCGACCGTCGCAGAAGCGACTGGTTGTGAAGGATTACTACTTTGCGTTTGAACTGGAGAAATGACAGAGTCATTTTTCCTCGTTGGGGTCTGAGCCAAAGGGTCACGTATCACGTTGAGACTTGTACATCTGGAGACGGAAGACTGAAGGGGTGTTTCGATGGAGGCAGGTGTGCCACATCCAGGGGACACATGATCCTCTTCCGTTTCATCCGGGTCATCTGCATCCCTGTCCACCCGGCAGAATCCGATGAATGCATCACATGCTCGTGCTAAACAGTGCCACCGCCTGGTTAGCCAGACGACTATAGCCTGAAAGAAATAGAGAAGAAAACATTGTATAAATTCATCTCTTAAAAACTTTTTTCCCAAAAATAAATTGTTTGTGGACGGTGTAGGTGCCTATCTAGCCATGAAATAGAAAAAAAAATCAAGAAAAATCGAAAATACGACGAGAGAAGGAAAAATAAATCTGTAATAGCATTTAGGTATGAACTACATCGTATTTTTCCCCTTCGCCTCATTCGACTACGGAGATTTTCTTGACGGATTATATTTGGATATGTATTAGGTACCTTAATCTAACTTTCCCTACTACACGGACGACTAGCTGCAAGAAAAATTTGTTACGTATCAAGAAAATTTCTTTACCAAAATAGGATAAGGTATTTCCTAAGATTGATTATTTACTCACTCAGCGAAACATTTCTTGTTCATTTCCTCTCTTCACAAGAGAACACAATACCGACGCGCAAGTGGTTTTCTCTTTTCTCTCTTTAGTGCGCATACTTGTATCCCTACATGGATATTTACTTAAAGTACTACTCACATGGTTTTGTCCTCTCGCTTCTCTTCTTCTTCTCTTTTTTCTGGATTGCATGTATTTTCTAGCCCTGAGCTAAGAAAACATCTTGGTTGATATACCACACAATTGGACACAAGAGGAGCAAAGCCAAAAGGAAATTTTGAACAGAAGAAGATAGAAAAGAGAATACACGAGCGAAAGAAAACACATTTTCTTCGTCGCCATAAGATGATGATGTTTGGCAGTGAGATTTTTTGGTTCCTTTTGTCTTTTCCTTGTGTCCGCCTCTGCACACCAAGTTCAAAAGAAGAAGACGAAGAAGAAGAAGAGAAAAAACTCGAGGAATATCCCCAAAGCTACCTTGTCTCTGAGCATTTTCGATAACTCCTCAAGTTCAGCGAAGCAAGCAAACCAATCTCTTTCGTTATTTTTCCACTCTCTTCCTTTATATATTTACATAGTTGACTGAAGAGAGACTGAGAGAGTGCTTAAATATATACATACATTTTTTTGGTGGATTGGATGATGCAAGGTCCAAAAAATACTTTGGCTCCACAACATCAGTGACAACTTCTTGGCAGCAATTGTGTATACCTACATACTATATTCCTACCTTTCCCATCTTACTTCACAAAAGTATTTACAGCTCAGAGAAAGGGGAGAGGAGAAGGCAGGTCTTGGCGAATAAAAAGGAATGGACTTGAGGATTTAGATAATGTCAAGCAAAAAACAATGATTTTCCATCTCTTCTCATTTCCTCTTTTTTGTTTGGAGGTAGTATACATAAATATGCACTTGTAGATGCTTTGTATTCTGTCAGGAACATGACTCTGGATATATGTATATGTGTGCTGTATATATGAGTATGTGTTTCCATTTCCACTAACGTTCCCGATCGAGTGGAACACACATTTTCTCACAGGAAACGAATACCGTAGTCCTTTGCACACACTCAAAATAGATATATTCCATATTGAACGTGGGAACATACTATTTATTTCGTTCCGCCACGATAAAAAAATACAACATACAGGCGGACACACACAATGGATTATTTTTTGTTCTTCCTGGGAAAAGTTGGGGAGTATTGTGTGTGTGATTTTGTGTGCCACATACTACCTGCACAAACGTACTATACATTTCTGTCGAGCTCCCTTTCCCTACTTTCAAAAGGATACGATGGAAAATACTGGGAATAACTGACAATGACGCTACTCGGAGAAATAGAAAAGTTTTGAGTATTCTATCCACTTCCGCTTTTTCTACATTGAATTCAGTTTGCTGACAGCATTTTAACACGGAACATGTAAATATATATATGTATCATGACAAAATGCATGGAGATAACATTCAGTGTGCCAAAGCGGAAGTTTGATAAATTTCTTCTCAATCTCTGTGCTCAAATTGCATATTATATGTGGGCATACGGTGTGTTACTGTTTGGTGTTGCTGGCTGAGACCACACAAAGCATCCTCAAACCTCAAAGCATTCTCGGATCGTTCAGAACACAATAATACTTTATATGTCATGAAATGGAAATCGTAATGATGACTTTTACTATTTCAATATGCGTACAAGAAGAACGCATATTGAAATATGAAAACATAAAACCTCTGGATTTTATTCTCCATAGTCCAGTGATTCCATTGCAATAATGCGGGGAGAATCCAGGCTCCACTATACATCAATATAGTAGAATTCATTGTTATCCCATAAGCTTTGAGCGATTTATTCTCTCCCTATCTTCGGCTTCCACTCGTGGACCGACTGAACTGAAAAGATCATGTTATGAATAACTTAGAGGGATTCATCACGAGAATCAATTCCGAGTCTGAATTTCAGACTGTGCGTGTGTGTTCTGCATATTGCAACTCTCCAACATCATGAAAATTATACATGTGGATAAGTATTTGAAGCCCTAGAGCATGTTTTGTGTGGTTTAATTTCGCTCTCTTCATTCATTGGCTGATCTATATTTTTCGAGTATTATTTTACCCATTTCGTTTCATCCGAAGGGAAAATGTTATCATCGCGCGTTTATGCTATCTCACATATTTCATTTCATCCCACCACCCACATAACACACAAGAAAAACTCCTTCGCAGCCAGTCATACGTTTCTACACATACATGTAACGCCTTTAAAATCTCTGAGGGGAAAATATGAAACTGCATAAGGACTGAAAATAGCGGCGTATGATTGAATGGAAAAGATATTTTAAAAAATGAGTTCAACCTCAAACATCGTGAGACTTTGGTCGATTTCATTGGAATCCGGGTATTCATCTGAACTCGCTGAGAAATATGATGAGGCCACGACTCGTGAACGTGCAGCCTCAAATAATATAATATGTCTGGAGAAAGTTTTTTTTGTAGATGATACATGCGCTATTATAGGGTTCAGTATACACAAACCCTGCAACAACTTTGTTGTAAAACATTTGAAAGGACTTTGGACTGTAAAAATAACATTGCTTTCAGCACTGCAATTGACTTCAGTTCAGTGACAACCTCCTTGCCCTCACAGCACATAATAAAATTACAGCCATATGTTGATTTGGAGAAAATTGCTGTAAAATCGTTGTAAATTTCAACCTACGCACCAGACCTCTAACATAAATATTCCGCAAAGAATTGAGAAAGCTACTTGCAAAATAATTCAGTTCATATATGGAACCTAATAACATATGGAATATATTTTCTCCTCTTATTCAAAAGGATCAAATGATTTGTCAACTTGATCACGACTTATGGGGCTGTTTCAGGGAGAGATCTTGTTACGTTGAAAATTGCTCCCGAAAACGGTAGAAAAATTGGTTATCGTAAAATACAAGAATGAGGAAAATACTACTCAAAATATATACGCAAGTTTTTAGGGGAAACTACGAAAAACGAAACTACTTTCACTTCTCAAGTGTGAAAAGTATGCTATTCAGCGGAGGCCTTTCTATCACCTAAACTTTTCCATGTAATTCAATGAATTGCTTCTTTTTCGTGTGAAAAGAGTAATAGATGCACTCGAGAGACAAGATGGAAAATGGAGAGATAAAAAAGTACATTCAAATTCGGTCACATCACACCTCTCCACATCCACCCATCGAGAATACAGTGTACACAAACACAAGTGTGAAACAACTTTTCCGGGAAATGTTGGCGAAAAAAAGTTAGTTAATAATACAAGCGAAAAGAAGAAATATATGTATAGTGTGCGTAAGATGATATATAGAAAGGATTCACGATACGTGCCCCAATCACTGTCGCTGCTCTTCTCCTGAAAAGTATTTCGTGAGGTTTTCCGGGTGTGACACAAGCAGTATTATGTATGTTATCAGCTATATGATAATACACATCCTATACTAAATATGGTTGTTTACTGATTTTTTCCCAATATATTTTTCAGGATTACTGGGTACATTCATACCCCACTTGTGAATATGGGTGGCAGAGGAATAATAAACACGGAAATGGCACATGAGCCAGAAGAGAATACTATTGGAACCAGCTCCGTCAATGAAAGTCATGTGTCCTCTCTCTTCTCCGTCAACCAAAGAAAATGTACAGTGAAAGCGGTCTATTTGTACTTGAAGCACTTATCCAAGTTTGACGGGAGCACAAAACCAAGAAAACATGAAGCTTATTCGAGAACATGTATGCAACCACTTTAGATATTGGTATTGTGTCCATTGTATTTTATTTTCTTTAAATGGAGCAACACACACACAAATATATTATACGATATTCTGGGGAAATATTTTATGCACTTTCAGCTATAAATAACAAGTATTTCTCCCAATTCTTCCTATACTTATCGCTCAATCAAAAACATGAATTGGATCCTTTGATACATACATACTTCCCCATGCTTTGTGTGCGTGGAATAAAACAGGGAGAGTGTGTAAAAAAATACTCCACGACATAGTTGGCTTGTTTTTCTTCCTCTTCGTCTTCAACTTCTGTGAGGAAAGGGGACTTTTGGGCACAATTTGAATTTTTATTGCTAGCTTTTCATATCAAAAGTTGAAGTTGGGAACGAGCTGCTGGGGAAAAGTTTCTTGGTGAAAAAAATGAGTAAAAATTCCACACTTTCTTCCTCGCCCATTCTCATATTCCATGTTAAAATTTTCTCCTCTGGTTTTCATACATTAAATATAGAAGAAGAAAAGTTGGGATCGATATGGCCATGTATAGTGTGTAAGAAAGCGGTTAACAAAAAAAATATTTTTTTTTGTGTGAAAGTACGAGACTCAACTTACAGATTGTCGTTTATGAGCAGGACATGAGGGTGATTGGTCCATGTGATCTTGACAAATACAAGATCCGGAGCGCATTCTTTTCCACTCTTCCACATCCATTGCTTCGTCACTGAAAATAAGGAAAGAGAGAATTTTCACATAAAGTTACATATGGACAAGGAAACTATAAGAAAACTTCCATTCATAGTCACAGGAAAATATTTTCCGCTCGGCTTAAATTTTTTTTTACTTTGTTGAATAATAATAATATGCGAAAGTTTCCAGTGGAGGAAAAGTATACTGTTCCATGTTCCTAGTCTCCTCCACTCGGTTTACTCCAGCGGGCGAGTGAAAAACAACTTACGAAATTGAGAACTAAAATTAAAAATTTCTGATGAAGTATGTAATCTGAATCCTTCCATCCACTCTCGAGAGAGAAATGAGAAAGCTATATTAGAACCTGTTTTCTCATATGCATTTATCAACATCAAGGAGAAAAGTGATACTTTCAGAGAGGCCATATCTTCACAAGTTATTGACTGCTTAAAAGTCACACACACACATTCTTCCATCTTCCCTACTCGGGATTTTCCTATTTACTTTTGACTTACACGGTCTGTTGAGCACATACCTATAAATTGTTTTTTGAGTTTAGAAATCATTCTGAGAATGGAGCCTTCGTTATTAAATGCCAAGATATGAATTTCTCTTCTTAACTACCAGGCCTTATAATATGTATCTTGATGCACATATTAATTTTGGGAAATATGTGAAATGAGACGATATGTAATATGAAATCGACTCTGGCCATTAATACAAAAGTAATGACTGGAGAGGAGAAATGGGAAATTATTAAGCATTTCAAAATATTCTATTCACTTCCGTTTTATATCAAATATTTCCACATCCACTAACAAATATCAATTTCATTATTGAAATATTCCATTGGAGCATATGTACATTGTACATTGTTCCATCAAGACAAATTCAAATACGTTTACTAAAGCGCCAATGAAAAAATATGTTATCGCTTTCATAAGTGTCCAGTATATCAGATTCGATGCCGCAAGGTGCTTTGAAGGTATGTTTAACCAATGTTTAACTGAAAATATACACGTAGTGTTGAAAGTCGCACACGGGGCATTGGTGTATGTAGTATACATACCTGTGTTCTTTCTCTTTCCATTCGTCACGGAATCCCAATGGACAACAGAGAAATTGCTTCTGGAACATGAGCGTGGCTTTCCAAATTACAAATTCGTGTTTGGCTCAAAAAGAATTGAGATGATGCTAGTGATATGCTGCCTGCATCGCAATGACATACATGATTGAAAATGTTTCTAGATTTAATTCTCATTTCTCGCCCGCTCCAGTTACTACCCATTGCAGGGATATACAATAAGTGACAATTTGTGACATAGTCTCCTGTTTTGATGATAAAAATTTCGTAAACAAATTGACATTTCGCTGCATGTGAGCACAATAGAGAAGTTTTAATATGATTTTGACGTTCTCCATAAAAGTTGTGTGCACCTCAGTCTCTCAGCAGTGGAGAGCTTGTTGTGAGTCATATCGTCAAATGTTTTAGGATCAAAAGTAAATTGTTTGGGACACAGCAGGTAGCTCTCTTCATCCCTATAAAACACTCAACACTTTCACGAGCAGAGCGTAATATACTATTCCCTGACTCCATGCTAACAACATCTGCGTGGTTAATATATGTGAAAGCATCAATCTAATGGTTCAATGTAGGTACACATATATATTTTACCTGGAATTGGAACGGCGACTGGACTCTTTCTTGCCAGCTTGGAGTTGGGACAAATCCCTCTGTCTTTTCTCTGTCTCCATATAAATTCGATAGTAGAGGAAGAGCATGATCGAGACAGGGATGTAGAACGCGGCAATCGCAGTGCCAAAGGTGATATAATGATTTGTCTCAATGAACTGAATGTAACACTTGTACTCTGGAACAGTTCTCTTCCCCTCGATATAGGGCCAAGCGTAGATCCACGGTGGCCACAGGAGGAGACTAACGCCCCATGCAGTGGAAATCATCAAAGCAGCTCGTCTCGTTGTCCTCTTTGCTCTGCAAATATCAAAATTTTAATTAAGATTAATGTATGAAAGCACCTCAAACAAATTCATTTTCTACATGTCACATGAAGTTAAGCAAGAAGAAAAAAAACTAGTGGAAAATATCGCTGTCGGGATATGATGCTGGAGAGAGAGAGGGGATATTATGGGACATAGTTTATATATACACTTTTTTTGCTATATGCCTCCAGATAAAGATAAATAATTTTCGAGCGTTTCTCGTCTCTACAAAACGCGACAGATGAAAACCGCCTGCAGCAGTCTTCCAGTTCCAGCCTTTTGCGACATGATTCGCGTGAGGATGCCAAGTGCAGGCGTGAGTGTAATAATATTGAAGCTCCTTTGGGAATGTCATAAACTTTCATTTTCTCCTTGTGTCCGCGTCCGCGCACGACATATTCACGTGTACATACCAGTCCACATAATATTTTACAAGAGAGAGAGAGATCCATAGCCATGTGCTGTGCACACAGGTTAATTTACTGTGTGATTTTAGGCTAGAGCAACGTGATGCAATTTATCTTGGCAAGAGAATATCTAAAGCCTTTCAAATGGATCGGATACTTTCACACACACAAACCATTCTCCATTGTAGAAATATATGGATTCTCTCGTTTTATTCGCCCCTGATAAGTTCTAAACTGGCACACATAAAACTATCGTGTGTGTCGTAGTGTATGTATGTGATGTGGGTGAGTAGTGAGTAGTATCTCGAAAAATCATATTATCGCCGAGTTATTACTCTACACATTTCCCTTTAGTCTTTTGATGATTATGCTTTGGAAATAAAATCCCTTTTTACTTCGGAGTGAAATGAATTGCTTGTTTTCCAATCTTGACAAGGATTTTATGTTGTCGTTTAGTACTTTGTGTTTTTCTCCCTTCCTCTTCTGCGACACAAAAATATATAGCCCGTTTTGTACTTCGCTCTGATGTCCGCGTGTTGTATTATTATTGCAAGTAAATCTAGAGGAAAATAAATCTGTCCTGCTGTGTTATGCTAGTGAAGGAGTTTTAGTACTCAATTTTTAATGTTTCACAGTAAAATCATTGGTTATATGCTATAGCGGATAGTATGCTTGTTTTGTGACATGATTTTTATGATTCAAATCATTTTTAGTGGCAGTCGTACACGTGTCTACATCAATTCACAAGATATGTCCATTGAAGAACGACAACAAGTTTTTATCACAAGTGTTGAAGTGTGTATACACGCCATTAATAAATTTTTTAATGATTCCCTATGCGATTTTTACCACAGATGCCGAAGATTCAGCTTGTAAAAAGGTGGTTGAATCACTAGCTGATAACACTTGGTTGAAAACGGTATCACACAAAGACATAATTTGATATTCACCTCGGCGCATTTTGCGGAGCGTATGATACCCACAAAATATATAATTGGATCGTCATTGATCGCGTCGTATTCGTATCATACGGAATGTTGCTTGTAGAAGTGAAAGGAACTCAACTCAACTCCGCGTCCAGAGAAATCAATCCCTGCATGTAGAGGTGTAGCCACGACTCGGAAGGATCTCAAGCAAAAAAATGACTCTCTCTTCAGTATATAAAGGCTTGTGAAGTGAGCAGTCTCTTGTTTCGTTGAGGATTACGAAGATAAGCTGAATTGAACTCATCTTCTTGCTGAAGCACCAAGCCCCTTCTCTCTCTCTCGTCTCCTCTTTTTCCCCCAGTTCGAAATACTCGAAAAGGAGCAAATATAGATGGGGGAAGGCTGAAGACTCGAGTCCGTGACATGAATACTTCCTCTCTACTTTCCTCTCGTGTATTTGAGTTTCTTTAGTCAACGCTTCGTTTGAACTGACAATGAAACTGAGGCTGGGAACAAAGCTAACGACTAATGAACGTTACTGTTCCATCTAAACTCTGATTACATAGGAAAGTTGTTGAGTAACAAAATGAGTGAAACGGAGACTTGCTCCAGGTTTCGCATACGAAAAAAAAAAGAATTTTGGGAAATGCAACGAGCGAAGTTTTTTTTTGTCAAAGCAAACACTCCAACTGTCCAAGCGAGAATATACTCGTTAAAGTAAATTTCATCCCGTAATTTATAATTTACTCTCGGCATAGAAAAAATATGTAAAGAATGAAAGGAAAGAAACGAAACAGTAAATGAGTCATTAAATTTGCAATGTTTAGTTAGAAAAAGCTGTGGTAGCTAAAGAGCTTTTGTGCAGATGTTATTTTGAAAGGAATCACAATCTCAAGCTTGCGTCCTCATCATCACTTTCTCTCTTGTGTGTGTGTGGTGTGTGTGTATGCATCACATTATTTCAGCTCACCATATTCTTCCACATTTTCGCATCATCACGAAAAAGCACTTCTTTTTGAGTGGAATATTATGTGCGAGGAAGAGGATAGGCTGGCCTTGGCCATGTCAATATTGACTCTTACTTTATTAGAAAGAGCAGACCAGAGATTCCTATAAAGCTAGCTTTCCTCTGTGGAGGAGGACACGTTGAGCAAACACTTGGTTATTACCTGCAAAAGCTTTTACTCTTCTGATCCACCGGTTTCACTCGCTTTCTCTCGGCATGATAAACTGATAAACGGGTATGATGGGGTTGGAAAAAATTAGCAGAAATAGTTAGTCAGTATTGTTCTTTGGATATTTTTGAAGATTCTGCTTTCTTCGTAGCTTCTAACAATAAGTTGACGCCGGCGGACGGCGATCATTATATTTTTTAAATTAAATCATGTGGTGAAATGTGCCTTTAGATTCGAAGATGCCGATTCAGTGGAATTTAATATCCAAATTAATTGAACAATTAGATCTTTTGTTGAATTAAATTCCAACATTTTTGAAAGTCAAACTCCCCAGATAACTCAATCACAAAACAATATACCTAAAGGTCAGAGTTAGCAAGTATTTAGTTCTTCAGTAAAGTTTTTTTTACTCCTTCTTGGTCGAGTTGACTAAAAATTAATTAATTCTAAGAAATGGAGAAGTTCGTCTTGTCAGAGAAACTTTGTTCCTATCCTCAAGAGTCCTAATTCTTGTCGTTTCAATTCAAATCTAATGATATCACTAGCGTCAGAGAACACTAATTATTGAGAAAGTTACAAGAAGGTTACTACAAACTCCAAATATTTACCTCACTCTCTCCCCCACCTTTTTCAAAACAAACTTGCATTTGCTATTTCAAACTAGTTCTTCACTTTCCCTAAAAAAGTAAATTTTAAGTTTGGGTTTTGTGTTTGTTATATGCGCATTTAAAAAGGAGAGATCTCTCTTGGCACGCCAATAAGATTTTTGAGAGATGAGAGTTTCAATTAAAAAATTAAATATTTATGGAAGGGAACATTGGATAGAGACGAAGAGGAGAGAAAGGGGAGTCAGTTCCACTCGAAAAATGTGGGACAACACACCAGCGGATATTAGAAAATCGTACTTTTAATGTAGCGATAATGTGAAAGTTTTTGCTCATTCTCCTTCCCCTTCTTTCTTTCTCTCTCTCTCTCCTTTTTCACACATTTCATTCATTCTAAACGGTGGCTGGCTTGGCGCAAAAGGGTTTAGGTTACATGCTGCTGGTGTGCTCATGTTAACTGATCCCAGAGTGAGGGAAAGCGTATATATAGTAAAATGGAGAAAGAATTTTGATACAACTTTTTCTGTTTTGCTACTACAAGTATACTACATGTACATATTTATATCAGAATTTACTCTCGGTGGAAATGAGAAGGAGAGAGAGAGGCTATGAGGATTGTATTGCTTCGCAGTTTTGCAAAAAAAAACTGCTGGAGCTTTCTCTCTCTCGTGTGTATGTTATAGCCTGTTCTACAGGAGTGGAGGGAGTGAAAACAGAAAATCCAATTACGAACTTTGTTCTCCAGCATTGTTCTTGTTCACACGACGATGCGATAAGATTGTACCCTGTTCACCCAATTTTCATTCATTTTCTCTCGCGTTCACCCACTACTTCCTCCATCCTCCATCCTCCCATCTCCAATCAGTGAAAAAAAAGAAAGTTTTCCCTGAATTAAACTATGCAGATCGGAGCATGGGAGAAGATGGAAATGTGATGCGATGAAGGAGTGGCACTTTCCATTAGTACAAGGTGAGAATGAAAGGGAAATGTGTGTGTGTGTGTCTGCATGTTATTTTAATTCAAAATCCTACCCGGATCCTTTCCTAATGCTGATTTTAATGTTAAAAAGTTTATTTTCTCCTACTCAATCAATTACATTTCGAAATTAGTCATAAAGATAAGCAGTTAAGATATATCTCAATTTAAATAGTTTTCTCTAAAAATTCGATTGCAAGGAAGAAGAAAGCCGAAAGCTCTGAGCAAGATTTTTTCCCCTACGATTTTCCTGGATAAAAAAGTAAGATAAGTTGAACTTTGTGACGGAGGAGGGGGAGATTGATAAAGAGCAGCTGTCAATTACAAACAATATTTTACATCTAAAGTATCAACAGTTTTAAGAGTGCTATATTTCTTGGAGCTAACACTCAATTTTATACTTCACATTTTGTGCTCAAAAACTTTTTTTAGGTGATGGAAAACTTTTCCAATTGAATTTACAACTTTGCTTGTAACATTCCCGAGCAGAAGGAGGACGAAGGACTCATTTTTTTGTACCCAAATTTTTTTAGCAAAAAAAGCCTATATATCCTACATATTTTCTACCTGAATATTTATGCTGATACATGCAAAAACATTATGAAGACTAAACAAAAAATGGATTTTTCGCAAGGCTAGCGCATTTGATATTCTACAAGCGTACACACCTTTTTCCTCCTTTCCTTTCCGCACAACTTTTCTACCTCTCCTCGAGTTCAATGGTATTAGCTTCCTCTCTCCTTCCTCCAGAATCTATTCAAGTCTTTTTTCTTCTTCTTTTGAAGAGAAGGACGAGGAAAGGAACGTGAAATTTGAAAATTCCCTTAGTACATTTGGGAATGTGCAGTCGACGACAACGAGGTTACGCTCTACACATGTAAATGTACGCTTAAAGAGAGAGAGAGAGACAGCTACTATATGAGTTTATAAGTATGAGTGGCAAAGATTACAAATGTTCAATAAGCACACAACGTGTACATTCTGACACTAAATGGCAGCATTCCAATAATGTCTGGAATTTATTTTAAAAAGGTAGTAGTCTCCTGATATGCTTCTGCTGCTGCTGGCTTTGAAGCTTTTTATTGCTGTCGAAAACCAATAGATACGCTATTACAGGAAAAGTGGTGGTACATTAGGAAATATTTGGGGATTGCTAGCAAATCTAATAAAATTTGAAAAATGAGTCGGTCGTGTGGTGACTTTGAGTGAATTTTTTAAGACGCTTCTCTCAACTTCAACCTGCATAAAATAATTTACATTTTTGTAGCTGCAGGCATATCCATATTCATACCGGACCTATGTATTCTATTATAATGAGATAACTTTTAATTTAATCTGTTTGAACTTTTAAACTCATAACTTGAGGGAGGATACCATGCTAAAGCTAAAGCATTTTTGTCGTGGGTTGGGGGTTTGTAGGTGGAAGGAATTCCTATATTTGAACACGCAAATGTATATACACAACAACCTTGTCAAGAATTTTAAATTAATGTAAATGCGTCATCATCATGTCATCATATCCGTCTTCAGAAGCTACCAAAAAATATAACTTCAAAGCAAGCTCGCAAGCTGACGTCTGCCTGCACTAGATATAATATGCGTTTACTTTAAACCACGTGCTTTAAATTCTAAATTCGTAAAATAAAAGCACCGTTGACGTGAGTGTGCTTAAATGCGATTTTTCGTAAACTAATTAATTTATTCATCCTACAGAATAACCAACTAACCATACATCTGAATTTAAATATTCACAAATGCATAAAGTTTTAGTTACTTTGCATCGTTAATGTCTCTCAACATGTTAGTCAAGAACCGTTCTCACTTTCTCCGTATGCCTGCCTACCACTCATTTGCCAGATAAGAACAATCTTGACTCATTTGGAAAAACGTCGATTCAAAGTGAAATTATTTTCGTTTCCCCTCCTCAACTTTTATCGTAATGAAATTGTATTCCCGAGCAAAACTTTTCTCCAAACATCCGACAGAAACAAGCATCAAAACATTACGACCCGAAATTATTTACACCTGTGCTGGGTTGCATAGACTCTGAAGATGAATGAATAAGATGACAACTTTTGAATGAAAAACAGACAACGTCGTATGCCGGAAGAAGCTAAAAAAGACTTCTTTTGAAATCACTGAAACTCTGCGAAAATTTACTCTCTCTCACGAAAAATTCATACGAAACTCGTAAACTCACAAAGGAAGGGAGAAGACGCATACAACTTTTATCTCTCATGTACCTAAAGTCACGTTTGTAAAAGATGGATCACTTCAGGAACGTGGATTTTAAGATACGAATTGCATTTGAAGATGAGTCGAAGTTGACGAACATATATACCTAATCAGAAATCCAAATTCAATGCTTGTTCCTAGAGTTGAAAATAGATTCACACTTTTGTATGGAACAGAGTCAAGATGAAGTCAGCTACAAAGAAATCTACAAAGCAGGAACAATCTCTCAGGAAAACCAATAAGATATCTTGGCATTGAAGGGAACTTTTATTTGGTTCTTTTCAAGCCGAATACATGAATAGTCCCAGAATGCATTTTGTCACCAACATTTTTTTCATTTATTCTTACAACGATTAAATCTATTTCAGTTCTTGAATCAATCAAGTCATTGACAGTCATTCACATTTCTCAAGAATTAAAAAATACGAGGAAAATGTATTAAGACGTAGTTAAAGGTGTGCCAGTTTTATATTTGATAAAATCTCCCTTCTCCGAGAAAAGAAATTTTTCAGACACATTTCTTGGAAACTCGAGTCTCAACTCCACATTTTTCCCCATTTCAATTATCATTTCTCTTATGATTTTTTTACAATATTTCTCATCTCAAAAATTCAGGCGATGTGTTGCAACTTTATGTGCTTAAGTTTCGGTACTTTCGTCTTCGATATCTGCGAAGAGTATATAAACTTTTCTTCTGATAACAAAATATGAAATGATTGTGATTGCGACTCTGATGAAGGAATAGATAAAAATTTGTGGAAGTTTTTTTCGGGTATCATGTTTTCCTGGAATGGCACTATCTACATCTTCGCGAGACACTTGGAGATTCATTTTCATTACTTCCTCCAGCAATGGTTCGCGTAATGCGAGAGTAGCGTTGAAGAAGTTCGCTTGACAAGAAGGACGTGCACGCAGTGCACAACTGTATACAATCTCAAAACGAAAAGAATTGACATCCGAGATTCAGACTAAAATCAATGGCAAATTGCAATGAATGTAGATGAAAACACATAAAGATTGAGAGAGTCGAGAAGGAACTAAAGGAAATGATAAGTTGTATGTGAACGAAGCGGATGTCGTCGTTCGTTGTAAATGTTATGAGTGTCTGCGACAGTGTCTCTATACACTTTCACTCTATCCATATTATTGTTGCATGTTTCACAGCAAGACATGCCGTCAATCATGCTCTCTATGCTATGTGCACATGTATACAGATCCTCGCCATAATGAAAAGCTATCAAAGAAAATGATTACCATTGTCAATATTTTCTCCAGAGTCGACAGAGGGATATGTGATTCCAGAAGAATTATATATGTTGCACTAAAGGGGGAAACATTTAGATAAGAAACTATACGATGAGAAAATCAAAACAGTGGAAAATGGAGCAGACACATTCGGGGAAACTACTCCTGCTCGAGATTATTATGACAAGTATACACGAATGGTGATGAGATATGGTTAAAAAAAGTTCCCTGCTTGGCTCCAAGCAAGCATTCAAAAGTAAAAACGGTTCAGATGCTAAATGGCTCACTCTAGCAAAAAAGGAGAGAAGAAGAAGTTGTGTCTTTTCTAGCTTATCTCGGAAGTAACATATCGTATATCCCATATGATTCCCATGTAACAGAGATCTTGATATCTCCGAGGATATTATGATTTCCTGGAATGTGACACACCATGAAATGAGAGAGCGAGAGTAAACTGCTTCAGTTTATATTACATATCTTTTATGAACGATGTTGCTCTGGTTCTCTGGCTCTCTGACTCTCTGCAGGCGATATGGTGTAGCTTGTATCGTCGTCGTCACTCCTATCACCAAATTACATTCATTATCAGCATCCTCACGGGAGGGAGGAATAGCTCCAAACTTCGTAGAACGTGAACTCACTCTCTAAACATATATTACTCTTGATGATGTGATTAGCATCACGATACTCCACTCTATAAACTCTACGTTTTCTATCTTCTTTGACAAAATGATTTGACGAGGACGACGAGCTTGGTTTATGTTTTCATCTCATCATGTATCCCTTAGCCAATGCAATATTATTATGAGGAGGAGGAAAGTACGACGTGACCTCGTTTAGACGTGTGCTCACTTGAGGAAATCAAGTTATCAATGATTGATGGCGATAAACTGATAAGCAAATCGACGCTGCTGCAACAAATTGCTTTTCATATATATTTTATACACTGGAGCATCTTCCAGAATCCCGTCCCGAGTCCCGACAGCATGATAAAAAACGAGCCAGGGAAAAAATTCATGATTTAATGGGAAAACTATGATGAGCGATGATGCTCTTCTAGAAGCATAGCACACACGCTTAAGGGGTAAAATCGAGTTAAGATAATACTATAACTATACTACGAAACATGTCAATGCTATGAACCTTATTTTTGTTTCATTTTCTTGGTGGAAAATTTTTATTATATTTTTTGTACCAATCATTTGACACTTACCGATAAGTTAGCGGCCTCGTCACAGAAAAGTAGCGATCGAATGAGATCATAAGCAAGTTGAGCACAGACGCATTCGACGTGAGATAGTCAACGGCTAACCACGCATCACAAACTCTCTCGCCAAACGGCCAGTAGCCGATGAGTAAGTAGACAGTACTCAGCGGCATTCCGACAGTGCCAATAAGAAAGTCCGCGACAGCCAAAGAAAAGAGAAAGTAGTTGCTGATTGTCTGTAGTTGTTTATCAATTTTGAAGGAGATCATGACGAGAATGTTGCCGAGAACTGTGAGCAGTCCCAAGCAAGTGGCAGCCCATGCAATGAGGATCTGCTGGAACAGCGTGTACTTCGAGGAGGGACGTACAGAGCTCGTCGACGACGAGTTCCCTGAAGACTTGTCGGCAGGTGTGGCCGGGGTGGAAGCGTTGAGGAAGAGTGCCGTCGACGTTTCATTCTCGGCATTCAGCAGCACTCCAAAAGTGTACGTGTGACTGTAGGGATGCGTGATCCCGCTGCTGCTAAAATGGTAATTCGGATGAGTGATAAAACTATTGTAGTGATGAGTGACGGAGGTCCAGTAAGCAAGAGGGTTGCTACTACTCCCATCACCATTGTTGTTCGACGATATGTCGGGATGAACATGTTCACGGTACTGATGGTGATATGGATTGCGACCGGTGCCGCCTCCGCCTCCACCACTCTCGCCCGAATATCCCCTCCCTTTCCCATTATTATGTTTATGGATGTTGGGTGCTGCTCCTCTGCCGCTGCCGGTGTCACCTCCGCCGCTGCCATCCGCTCCAATGGCGGCAGCTGTTCCAACTTCCCTTGCCGTTGAGGCAGAATTCGATAATCCTACACTGGCCATCACGATAGTCATCGTTGTCAGTACCATGATGAGATTCAAGTTTCTTCCCAACTCCTCAAACACTACCCAGCCACTGCTACGACAACTTTTTCTTCCAATTTCTGAATGGTTGCTGTAACTGCCAAATTTCTTTTTGGCATATGGTGGCTCCATGCTCTTGTATACGCCTTATGTGTGTACTGAGAAAACGTAGAAGAAAATATAGTCGACGACGGGAGGGTAGAAGAAGAATCAAAATTGGAAACGAGATAAGAGTGCTCGTGGAGGAGAAAGGTTATGATGGGATTCTTGTTGGGTTCGAGATTTCTCTCTTCTTTCCCACAAACATTATAGAGGCAGAACTGCACAGAGCACTTTCACTCCCGAACATAATAATATCATATTTATATGAAGCGCATCATGTTTGCTACTAATAACATTCATGTAGTAAATCCCACCACTTTTGTTATCGATCTCTATTAAATATGTATAAGTGTGAACATGTGTACATTTATTGTATTGCTGTGAAGACGAAGAAAGATTTTTTCAAGAAAAAAATCACAGACTTGACTTTACAGAACGAAAGTATTCCCCCTTTTTGTTCATGGAGAATCGGATAACATTTCTTCTGTGTATTGGGCGGGGCGAAGCACAATAATGGGGCAGACAGTTATGTCCTTCCTTCACTCAAAAACTAAGAAAATGCTTTCTTCATCTGTGATTGTTTCTCTCTTCGAAGAATCACATGTCGAGTGTGAAGTTTTATATATTTTCAGAGTAAAAAATACATGACTTTCTTTTCATTTTTCTTGTCTACTGTAATTGGCTCGTTCTCATCAAACTTTTGTGTGTTTCGTTTTCACTTGTTATAATTTCCTCAGACATGTTCTTTCTTGTCTTGCCATTCTCGGCGAAAGTGTACGTCTTTATTGTTGGTTTGGAAAAAAGGTTTTGTTTGTGTACAAGTGGCGTCGTCCGTCGACCGCGTCACTCTCACTCCACCACCACAACTACTCTTTTGCGTGTTTGCGCCCGAGGACATTGTTTTCTTTGTGATTGCGATAGAGCATATCAAATACTACTCGCACACGTACTTGTTTCCCCTTTTGTAAGCTGTTGCTTCAAAAGAAAGGGCGTAAAATGGTTGGCTAGTAGTCGTAGTAGTCGACTTCTGCACGCCATACTTTTTTATCCTCATCGTCTATCTCGCTGGAAAAAAAACTTTTTGTGTAATGAGTAGAAATTGGGAACCGAGTTATGAATAACTGTCATATACTGTTTTCCTTCCAGTTTTCTTCTTCTTATTCTTCTTCTCCCTTCAAACGTCTCTTCCGAAAGATGAAGAGAGAGAAAAAAGTGGTGATGGAAAAGAGGGGGGTGAGAGAGAGAGAGCGAAGAAAAAGTTTTTTCTCTTCTTCTTTTACAAAGAGAAAAGGAAAATGTGATAGCAGAAGTAAGAGTTCTTGACACAAGTTGTCATTGCCAGAAGGTATGGAATAGCAAAACGACTAGTTTTCTAATATTCTCAAGTATATGTGGAGATATTATGCTTCACGTACTAAACATATCCAAAACTGAAAGTCTTTACCGAGTCGAGGAACGATAAAACAGAATAAAAAAGAAAAGTAGAGAGAGAGAGAAAGAAAGAGAGAGAAAGTAAGAGAGAGAATATTTACTGCTTTTATCGTAAGAAAAAAGTACCGTCGTTTCCTTTCCTTCTTTGTGCTTACTCTGTTGTGTACAACTTTTCTCCTCTCGTCATGATATACATTTCACATCTTCTTTTTCCAAAAGCGTCAACACCGTATCTCTCGAACAGGCTTCGCGAACACACACGTAAATGACGTGCAGTAGCAACGGTATGCATATACGTGTTTTTCATTCCTGTAATAACGAAACAGGGGAGAGAGAGAGAGAGTAAGTTATCTTCTCCAACGTGAGGTCGTCGTAAGTAACGCAATCAAATGGAAAGTATAACGGTTACGTGCATCCATATACCTTTTTTCTGCACAACTGCAACCGACAAAGAACACATTTACCAGAGGAATATTTTTTCTGTTGCTTTTTTTCTCTTGTTCCTTTTTTTAGCTAAATGAGCTGAACACGCTCCACTCGTATATGTTTGATATTTTTTACGTTCCCTCAGGTTTCCCTTTTCGGTAATGGTAATAATGATCATAAGAATAATAATTTTGTCCTCGCTATGATCCCTTTTTTCTCTCCTCTCATAATAATAATACACAACTTTTTCCCCCGTGTGTCCTGTCCAAAAAGGATGAAAATGACAATGAGGCAATTCCAGCAGTGGAGAAAAAGAAGCTTAAACTGGATCTGAGGATATAGAGTTTTTCTCTCTTCTCGTCCAAATAGTATATCTTCGTGGACGTAAAAGGAGAGAGGAAAATGAGTGAGTAGAACACAAAGATAAAAACTAAGAGCGGTTAACGAGCACACAGCACGTTCTCTTGATTTACGTCACATGTTCATGGATTTTTTAGAGTGTAGGTGGACTCTGAGATTTTCACAGAGAGGAGAAGTGTAAAACAATACAACTAACAAAAAAAAGTGTCTCTTGTTTTTGAGGGGAGAAACTCAGCTTTTTCACTCACTCCGTAAGTTTATAAAGGCAATGCCTATTTCAATGTTCTTGTTGGCTCTTAATTCGTTTCCACCTTCTCCCTGGAGAAATTCTCGCTGACTTTTCCTTCCCAAATAGAGTCCACAACGAGGAAGAGATATTTGATCTGTCGCCTGTTGTGAGCAAGGTTTATATTCACCTTCGCTCATCCTCTCTCTCTTCAGTTCAGGCTGTGCTTACATACCTTCTATTTATTTTCACTTGGAATTTTGTTTTCACTACAGAGAATCGCGTATTATTCTTTTCCTTGTTTTTTATTCTGTTCAATAAAAATAGTACAAACCGTTCCTCTATCTGTGCTGGAGGAGGCATGTGCAAACACACATACATATACACAAAAGCAGTCTTTTGTATTATTTCCTTGATCATGTCACGTCTTCGGATATTTACGCGTTTGCATTGAATCCAAACAATAGGGAAACGGAGGTGGTGATAACAGCATTAATGAAATTTCACGACTGAGTGTTGACTACAATGAGGGAAATCTTTATGGAGAAACGCGTTCTTTTCTTCTCTAAATATCGTCGCAGAGGAAGATGAGAAAACAGTCAATGAAGCAAAGGAGCAGAATGATGTCGTTGACTGTGTATTCGCTTCTCAGACTTTTCTGACATCATTTCTCCATTCTGCCCGCTATGTTCTCGTCTCGACATTTAATTAAAAAGAAGAGTTGCTTAATGTCCCATGCTTTCCAACTGATTACCTTCTTTTTACACGACGCCTCCAAACAAGCTCTCATGTAGTCGTCCTACACACGAAATAATGTTTGGCAAGATGAGCCGCCTGATTTTTGTACAGTCATCCAAATAATCGGGTGAACAGAACATCACAAAAAAAATATTTATGAGTGAACGGCCGTGTTATTTGTAGGCTTCGACAGAAAGTTCATCAAAGGAGAGAGAGAAAGCAGAGAATGAGAGATAACATTTATGTAAGCTTGTCGGTCCGAAACTGATGAGATTGCACAACAGAACACAGACACACGTGACGACGATGTATGCAAACTGTCAGAAGTGGCGATTCACTCGGAATTAAAACCGTTCTTTGATAGCAAATATGGAGAAACGGATATTATACGAAAGTCACACGCAGTGTTGTTGTAAGTCAACGGTACGGTCAGCGAAAGCATGGAGAGAGAGAGAGAGCGTTCCACTTTTCCAGAGAGGACGTGTATCTTCCTCTCCTCATGTATGTTGAATGTGATGTACCCACTCTCAAACTTTATTTATTATTGAGTGTAATTACTAGATTGGGGGAGGAAGCACTGTGGCCGAGCAAAAAAATGTGGATGCTTTTAGACACCGAGTTCAAAGCGCAATATATATTGTGTACATTTCTGTGTTGAACTACATCACGAATCATTTGGTGGACAACAAGGAAAACTCCCAAAGTCCCTCTGTAGTCCTAAAGCGTGTTGATGTAAAAGTTAATTTTCAAAGTGGATTTTTACAGCTTTTTCCACGCTCCATTTGCATTAGCAACTTTCACTGGATAGAAAGAATAAGCGTTCACTTGATGTGTTGCTTAAAGTCAGTCGTTGATTTTAGGTATCACTTTTCACTACACTAAAAAAAATTTATATACTTATTGTATATTGCTTAGCACAACACGTTGTTTAAAAAGGTCTACAAGTCTAATCTATTGTTTAAGAACGGTGCACACATTCACAAATAATGAGTGGCTCTCGTATCAACTCGAGGTTGTTCCTGTGTCACGGCCTGTTTGGCTATGTGATCTCGTCGTATGTGTGCAACTCGATTATAAACATTTTCCAATGGTTCTTTCTCCATCTTGGTCGGAGACGAACTAACATGCGGAGAGTGAACCGGAGAGATGAGAGAGAGAATGAGAAGGAGGAAAAAGCTTTACATTTTCGTCCTCGTCTGTATCCTGAGTTTGCACTACCTTATTAACCCCTTGCATGCATGAAGACTATATATCTATGAGCTCTCTCTCTCTCTCTCTTTCCTCTCTTGCTTTTCCCTTCTCAGCACGCTTTTACTATATATTTTTTGGCATGGGAAGGACACTAGGAAAAAAAGTATGGATTTCGTTATGTTCGCTCCAGGAAATGGTGAGAATGATGAAAAAGGAAACAAACGAGGGATGGTAATGGTAAATGCTGCTACTTCTTCTGTGTGGTCTTATGCATGGTCTTCTCCTCCGCGTGTATATGTATGTTCAACAATGGAAAAACCGTGAGACCATGTTTGATACTTGTGTATCACCATCATCATCAGTATCCCCACCACCACCACCACCACCGCTACATCTCTCTCACACATGAAATCGGGTCTCGAACCTTTTTCACTTTTCTTCTTCTTCTTCATCTTTCTTCACAGAGAGGAGAGCAGACGAGGAGAGAGAAACTCGCACACACACACATTCCATTCCATCCAGGCAGTACCTTTTTAGTTGCATTATATACCATCGCATCTCTCTCTCACTCTCTCTCTCGCATCCTTCCTTTCTCCAACAAAAAAATACTTGCTTTTCTTCCTCCTTTTCGCGAGGATCGGTTGTACTCGGAGGAAAGTTCATAGGGAAAAGCCGCGTGTGAGTGTCTGTGTGTCTGCGAAACGTTCCTTCCTATAGAGAGTAGGCAGCATGTGAAATGAGAATGGGGAAAGTAGTACTTTTCTTACTACTCGCAACCAGCAGCTTCCCTACCAACTTTCTCCTTCTACACGAGTCGTCCTTTCTTTTTTTCCTCGTGTGATTGTGATACTGCCTCCGTTTTCTCTCTCTCTCGCTTTCTCCCATGTCTCTTATGCAATGCGATAGATATTTTCTTTCTCACTCTAGTCTTTCTATAATGATGCTTTTGGGGTTGGTTTCGTTTTCCCTTCCCATTTTCTCCTCTTTATTCTCCACACCATTCTCTCTCTCTCTCCGCCAAAGTAGGTAAGTAATGCAAAAGCAGAGGAAGGAGGAAGTGAGAGCAGAGAGTTACAAAAAAGTATAAGATCAGTGAGTTGAGCAAGTCTCACAATACATTGCAAAAGTAACATGTGTGTGTGAGTGTAAGACACAATGTAATGCATGTAGAGAGATGGTAAAAGTTCGTACACATACTTTAACAAAAGAAAACCTAAGTTCAATTCCTTCGAAAAAAATGCGAGTCTCTCAACTGAACTTCCCCTTGGTGGAAGGAATGGAATGAAGGGAAAAAGCGGCGAGTTGGAGAGAAGGAGGGAGGGAGTGCGAGAGAGATGCAAGTAGTTTTTAACGTGATGATGATACTATGCAATAGTCATGTTTTACTCTATACTCCATACGCATATAACACACATTTTCCAACACTTCTTAAAGATGCCCACACACACATTGGAGAATATATATCTTTTAAGGCTCCCAGTATGCTTTCCCCTTTGCCAGAGAGTTCGACTCATTCTGAATTTTTTTTCCTTCTAAAAGAGCCAAACCGGGAATTCCTTTTGACTCGTTTTGCACTCAACAACTGGTGTTGCCCGAGTAGATGTGCTGATGTGCATTACATTGCAAAAGTTTTTTTTGTATGCTTGAAACGTAGTACGTTCCCTTTTCTACGTAACATTTTACTCACTCTCTCTGAAGAATATATATACACATATTCAATATGAGTTATAATGCGTTTACCGTATGTCTTTTAAAATATATATGCACACCTAAGTGCATATATGGTGGGCATATATTCATTCGCAAATGTAATCGGCTCTTTTGGATCTTCCTTTTTTGTCTCATCTACATTCGTAGGAATTGAGTGCAATGTGAATTTTTCCAGTGAAACTCCGTGTATCTTTGTTTTTACAAGGGGATATAGAACACTTGCTCACGAGTGTACATATGTGAAAAAGGAAGGTGTATATGTTCACATATTGTGAACCGCTTTTACTTTGCGGCTGTGGTTCTTGCACAGCCCTTGTGCCTGCACACATACACATACACACAGAACAAGCCATCATTCCATTACATTTTCCATGGATTTTCAGCTTTCTCCCAGTTGTGGGGAATGTGTGTGTGTGCGGAGTGTGGAGTCCTCCGATCCGCTCGGGTATGTATCTCACGCTGATCCTGCTGAGTTTGAATTTATATGTTTCACCATGTTCCATCCTTTCGAAGTACGTGGAAGAACGCAAGCGAAGCATATTTTATACAGATCATCATAAAAAGTGTGAGCACTTTCCCAAGAGTTGGCGAGATATATAAATTTCCTATGTTGTTACTCACCAGCTTCCATTCCCTTTTTTGAGAGCGCTCAGATTTCACAACTTTTCTCTTGACTCTTCATTCCGTCTTTGGAATAAAAACAAAATACTGGGAACGACTGCACACGGTTCATAATATTCACTCTCAAACACAAATACCAGGGAAAAGCCCTTTTCATTTGCTGTAAGTAAACCTAAAGTAAGCACAAAAAAAGCAACTCTCGAGCGAGAAGGGGGAAAAGCAGAGAGATAGAAAGAGAGAGGCGTGTGTGTGTGCTCGAGCACAAAGACGGATCATACCAGAGATTTAAAACTTTTTTCAACTCCAGGATTTCCACAGTGTCTCCATCTTTTCCAACCTTTACAGATGTACATCATGACCAGGAGTATATTTTTTGTTCAATGAGTCGTCGTTTGCTCTTTTAATACTTTTGTTTATCAAGCCCCTTCAACCAAATGTAAGGCATTGTTGTCTTCCGGACTTACGAAACTTCCTGTTGATGCATTTTGAATTTTCTCAATAGCAAAATATTTACCTTGGATTACATTTTAAAGTTAAAAAAACTATCTGCTGACCTCGGTTCGTATAAGTAACTTGAGTGCTCGTCCAGAGACTGGCAAATCTTTTTTTTACCTAATTACGACTTCGGTTTTGTACACGTCTTCTGACCTCAGACTTTCAGAACTTTCATTAAACTAGCATCATTAGAAAGTATAATAAAGGAAGTGGCTTCTTTTCTCTTGCCTCCAGCAATTCTGCTCTCTGTTCCATGAGAAGAATGTTTATATATTTTCATACTTTACACTTTGTAATACATAAATCCGCGTAGATTCTCCTCACAGGATATGGGCATGCCTCGCTCTCGCCTCTACGAAATTTATTCAGGTTAAGATACTGCCAATATAATAGCCATCGTTCTTGCTCACTCTCATATTGTCAGTAGCAGTCGTAATAAGGCCCAGCTCTGGATTACATATGGCGCTACTTTGCTGCTCCCTTGAAGCTTTTCCCTTTAGATTTTATTTTATACGCTCCTCCTCGATTCCTTCAATTTAATATATGAAAATGTGAACATCAGGCAGGTTTAGTAGTGCTCAAATTGTTGCTCTTCTCTAGCGTATTTTATATGAGCTATTACATTACAATACATTACATTAACACACGTCGTCTCACACTAAAGCTTCCCCTGTGTCTTATGTGTGGAAAAATAAAAGTCTCGTAAAAGTGGAACAGACATTAAGTATCCCCTCTCTCTCTCTCTCTCTGAAACTATATCTGGATATTTTTTTTGTTTCAACCGCCGTTATATATAAGATTCTTTGCAATGGTTTCGTCTCCTGAGACGGAAAAAGCCGTCTTTCCGCTATCTAAATGGATGTAATAAAGAGTTGTATGCTTCATACCTACACACACCAATTTAAAGATATGAAGACTCGAGAAAAAAATATCTTTTGTACACAACTCATGTGCGTTTCGCTACTCTTGAAATTGCGAAATTGAAAGAGCATTTCTCTCTCTCTCTCCTTCTTGAGTTGGAGGATTCCTTTTCTCCACAGAGCCTTTTTTCTTTCATTCTTTCATTTTCGAAAAGGGATGCTCCCTTCCGCTCTGCTCATACTTGTACTATTTTAGCAAGCATGCAAAAGCGAATAAAAAGTGCCGACACTTGCTACTGCTCATTTTTTTTACTTCTTTGTTAGTAACACCTGAATGTTTTCTTATGTGTGGGCATATACTTACCTGACATAAGTATGCATGCCTATAAGAAAATACAAAAGGGAAAAAATTAAGAATGCATGCAGCTTGAGTATATTTTTATGAAAATGTATATGGGAAATTGCGTGGAGGATTCCAGCCGGTGTAAAAATATACATAACTGTCTCGTCTCGGCTCCCAAAAAACTGAAAGCTTTCCCGAGAACGAGCCTTGAAGAAATACAAAGTGAGTAAAATTACAAATGGCTTGTTTAACTACGCGCATATTGCATTGTATTCCATTATACATCCACCAGGTAAAACACAGTTGCCTACAAACGGGAGAAAATAAGTACGGAGAAGAGGAGGAGAATAATGGAACAAGAATGGGAAGCATCACCTTTCCCTCTTTTGTGTGGGTTCGGGAAGCATTGTAAGAGATTCTGCTTCAGATGCTTTCTCTATTTTCTTCCTTTGTGAATTCGTGAATGCTCCAGCACAAAAAAAATATATCAGCGTATTTTCGCCTCAGGTTTTTTACTCTTAAAATATGTGCATATATGTGGATTGGATATACTACTTATTTGTGTGTAGTGAAGTTTTCTTTGATATACAAAGACGAGTGTGTAAGCATAGTACCAGTGTACGACTATTGAATGAAAACCGGAGGAGAGAGAGAGAGAGAGTGGAGACACACTCTGACTCTCTACTACTCCGCTCAGAGTAGAAGCAACACTGGAATAAAAATGATGAGGAAATGAGAAAGGGTTTGCAGCAAGTAATTCTTGCGATGAGTGAAAAAACCATGAGCTTAGCTCTCCTTCCCTGACTGAAAGAAAACTATGTTGGGAAAATATCTCTGTATTTTTCCGAGTGAAGCAAAGTAACGTAAATTTTCCTCTATTATGATGTATTCTACTAGGAGGAGATGCTTCTCTGGACGAGTTAGAGAAGGAGAAGGGAGAGATAGAGCAGTGAAAGCAAATTACCACAGGAGGACTAGCACTTTCCCCTTCTTTCTCCGCGCTGGTCCTCTCTTCCGCGTACTGTAAGAGACAATAACAACAGCGTAAACGTGCTTTTGACATGAATTGAAAGAGATGTAAGGTACGGTGGATGTGGATGTGTGCCTTTATATGTTATATGTATATACATTCTCGGAGAATGTATGGAGTATAGCATAAGTCCGAAAATTTCTCTCTTCTCTCTCTCTAGCTATTTTCCACATTGTCACAAAAGAGCGTCTCCTTCCCCCATCATCCAACAGAGCAGAAGGGGAAACGTCCTGGCTGATAGTGAGAGTGGAGCATAGGAGAGGCAAGGAACAAGACAAGATTTGGAAAACAAGTCAGCAAAGGGAGGTGTGCGAGTGTGTCCTATAGTTCTAGTAGAGAGATGAAGCACATATCCACAAGAGGATGAACTTAGGGAAAACTTTTACTTTTCCAGGGTATTACGACTTACTCACACTACATACATACACTCATATGCTCATCCATATACATATTATGTATTTGTTTGTGGGAGCTGACTTTTTGGCTATATTTGTGAATTGTGTGTTGTCGCATGTCGTTGTCTCTCTTATATAATATGGATGATAACAATAATACGGGGGATTCCACTTTCCACTGAAATTATGTACTGCATAGGGAGTGTGAGAGAGAGTTCTGCTAGCTATACGGCACAGGTCAACAGTGGTTCAAGTTATTTGAGAGTGTTCAGCTTTCACAAAACACTTTCTTCCATTCTCCATCCTCCTCCTCTGTTTTTCTATACCACTTATCGACTTGATGCTTCCTTGACTTGAGAGAGAGAGAAAGTATAGAAGTGAGTGAGTGAAGCGGTCCATATGGAGCGGCGTTACTGTCATTTTATTTTCACTCCTTGGCTTTCTTCTTTTCTCTCTCTCTCTCGCTTATACACACATTTAACATCCACTTTCTCCGAAATAAGTCAAACACATACGGTGAGCAGTTGTCGCACAGAAGGTGTACTTCCTTTGTGTAGCTGTGAACATGCAATAAAATTATATTGGAGGAGGGGGAATGAGCGCCTGATGGTTTTAACACTCTTATATGACGATTCTAAAAAGTGACAACCTTACGTTGAACGTCTTTAAAAGTTTATTGTATATGAGACAACAATATGTATGTAGAATCCCTTTGTACATGTAATGCAATATGAGTAAAGTAATCGACTAACATACGCCGGAAGCTGATGCTCACATTTCAGTAATCATCATCCGAGAATATGTACACAGTTCACATGTGTGTATTTATGTTTATAAATTATAAGTGTATCATGTACGCTGTGAGGCATATGAAAGCCAGTTATCCGGTCCATTCATTATATCAGGTTTTTTGCCATTGGTGTTCTCATTTCAATATAATGTAATAAGCACACATCAAGCAAGAGCAATGCGTTTTATGGAAGAGCATGTTTGCACATGTCATAACAGTTTCGATGAATATTTTAGAGATGCACTTCTCAGACGAGAGAGAGGGGAAGAGAGCTCCTCTCTAGAATGAATGAAACTAGAAAACTCTCAGAGTGTACATTCGAGGTTTTATTGCATGTCATTCTCAGACAATGACTTTGTTTGACTCTTCGGTTTTATTGGATTGGATGAGCTGCTTGAACTAAATATACGATCAATTCTCTTTTTTCCCTGTTTGGTTAGCCGGAAACATTGGTGGAGGTGATTGATGAGATGGGTTTGAGTTTTGATAGTTGATACGACTCGATCAGCTTCCAGTTCTCAGAAGAAGGCGAAAAAACTCCTCCTGTCAACCATTGCTGATGTAGGAAAGAATGGTCGCTACTATAAACTATACCTGTTGTATGCCGTTGCATAAAGGCACATATAATCCCTTTTTACTTCCACCTTTATATATATGTAAAATGTAAAGGTGGAAGTACAGCCTCAAGCGATCTTTACAAGAAGCCTTTTTTGATTATTAAAGTTTTTAATTTATTTAATAGTATCTTACAATTAGAGTGGATATATGCAAATTGTGAATTGCCTAATTTTAACAAAATGGTATTTTCTGAAACATTATTTCATACAATCACACATATCTTTCATTTAATTTTAAATCAAGAATGAGATTTATTTTGAGTATTGAGTCACAGCGTGAGCACGAAGCACATATACAACCCCGTATTTTCTCCAAGGCAGGTCAAGTGTTCGAAATATTTTTCCAGTACCTACTTCCATAATAAACTCTGGATGAGCTTGGATACTTGGTGATAGTGATTAGCCCAGCTAACAATATTCTCATATAATATTTCATATCTACTTGGCATATAGTGTAAACAAACACGCCTGCTCATATTGCCCTCCCTTCTCCACCATCCCACTCAGCATTACTATTTAATGATGTAAAGCTGTTAATCATTCATTCGTGTAATTTAATACAAGACAAGGAAAGAAGGATACCATCATGCTTCCGCTTCCGTCCCACATCATGATGACCTCGTTCAAACTAAACGGGTAAAATGTTGTACGTACTATGCTTTAAGTTAGTATATGCTATACTTTTCCTACATAAGCTCATCGTCATCATGTGTGTGCTTTGAAAAATTTGGAGAGGTAAATTAATATTGATGAATTGGTGAAAGAAACATGAGCATGTTTGAATATGTATGCTTGAACTGAGAAAACTAGAAAGGTACTTATCTTGGACGAGTTGCGCATCAGCTTTGGCTACGATGTGGAATTGTGGAAGGGATTTTTTTCATACTACAACTCAGAGTATTACCATAGACCATACCTTATGAATCTGTAGAAAGCCTCTTTGTTCACAACACAAACAATCTAACTCACCTGGGATGATATGATATTGCCTTTTCTTCCTTCAATTTCCCCACTTCCCCATCTTCAAAGATAATACCATAATATTCATTTGCAATAAATGTTCTGCTTCCACATTTCCCTGTCTTCGTGGTGGCTTTGTTATACGGATCTGATGGCACTCCTCCTCACTCATTTGAATTTACATGAAAATCTACGACGAGAGGATTCCTAGAAGGTTTCGGATGCTAAATTGTGTGTGTGTGTGTATGTGTGTTTGTGTGTGAAGTCATGTAGCACAGGATAGGATCGAAATTTCGTGGTTTTGGTTGACTTTCGCATTAGCATTCATTCACCGAGAACTTCTCTTTCTCCTCTGCTTTCACACCAAGAGTCTTTTGAGTCTTAAGTTGTGTGCAACTCTTCGCGTTTTCTTGAGGAGAATCCCGCAATTCACCACAACAAAATAACCTTGCAAAAGAGATTACATTGTGCTGACTCCACACGAAATGTCTGTTATTATGGAAAGAGGAGGAATAAGTGCGAAAGTACGAGTGTGTTGTATATCTGCTGTGCTCGTCTCCCTTCTTGATCCAATTTCACCTTGGATCTTTAGGTGTAATGTAATGTATGTAATCGACCGAGAATATTAAGCAAGACTGGTCTTAATTTGAACATTTCTCTGGAACATTTGTTGGAAAGGGAATAGTAAGGGAATGGTATAGATAATTTAGTCTGCCTCCGTCTCAAGATAAAGGTGAGATATGCTTTCTTTCCGCAAACTTTTGCATTTTTGCAAAGGTAATAATAATAATAGTAATAATATAGGTTAAGTGTACTTACGACTATGACTTTTTTCTCAAATTGGAGTTCGTACTTTTTATTGCTGTTATTGTGAAAAACTTTTCTCTTCTAATTTTTATGTGTACAGCCTGGCTGACACGTGTAGCATGAAGTCCAGCTTGAAATGAATTACTGAATTAATCTGCACCAGTTAACTTTGGTTATTACAAGACAAGCGCACAACAGTAATACTAACGATATCAACATCAACCCACATTATAATAATTATAGAAGGGTTGAAAATTTTGAATTGTAGTTTTGTCTTTCTGAAATTCAAATCATTTTGCAAATTACAGGACTGGGACTGCGTCAACGTGACTTTCCTCTAATGTCTTTTCTGCAGTGTAAATAGATAATTTCCCCAAATATTAGCGAAGTAAGTCAGAGTCAGAAACTGGTATTAGAGTACTCGAAGTGCAAGGTCATAATGTTCTTAATCGGCCTGTTTTAGTCGACGGCAATTTCGCACTGAACCATGGAGAGGAGGACTGATGCATGAAGATGATATTTATTTTTGCGCTTCGCATATAATTTTCCATTTTTTATGGGACACCGACGTGCAATCACAATCCATTCTTTTTTCATGGAGAGAATAAAAGCGACATGATCTGAGGAGATAAAAAGGACACCCTCAAATGTGTTTTATAACTATTAAGCATCTCTTCTTCTTCCGTTTTCTGTACATTCCTTCCTATACACTCGAACATTTAGAGATTTTTAGTTTATTGCTTATCTGCTGACTGCACTTCCACCCTTCCAAGGTAGTGGAGCAATTCTATTTTTACCGAGACAGAATATAAAGAAAAGACATGAAAGAAAATGGGGCAGGCATTATTTTTTTCAAGTTTATTCAATTTCCCATGTGCTGCTCTCCAGCGATAGTTTAAGTGTTGCCGAAACCGGAGGAACAATAACGATTTTCCATTACACAAGGAAAATTATTAGTTTTTTGAGATTAATATTACAATTCACTTCTTCAAGACATTCCGATTTGCGTCATCATCATTTTGTGCATGCATACCTAAGTTTTTTGTATGCGTATTCCAGCATTTTTTATGGTTCAATTTTACAATATAAATTCCATCATTTGGGCTGGGGGAACATTTATGGGGATGGGCTATGCTATATTGGTCCATCAAATAGTGCTGAATCATGCCGATTTCTAAGTTGAATTCATACCCTGGGACAGTGTAATTTGATGATTGTATCACATTGAACTGAATGCGAATAATTGAATTTGCACAATAAAGCTCGTGGCAAAATTTGACAGCGGCACCAATTCACAAAATCCATTCCAGTAGTTTTAGGCGTTTAGAAATAATCGTTCAAAATCAATGTTCCCTGGAAGCTAAAGCTAGCAGAATCTGAGAGAAAATTATTCTCTGCATTTTTTATAAATAAGCTTAATAAAATAATGCGAAAAGCCAACCAAACACTGATTGTCTTGGAACAGAAGTGCATCTCCCATTGCATGACCGCATTTAATTTATCCACCCTTCCCAAACAAACCTCAACCTCATATATATTACGATAGTCGGAAATACATGTTCATGTCCGAACAAAGTTCATTTCGTGTAAAATGCCATTACATCAAATGGAAGTCAAGGAACTTAGCAAATGTCCGGAAAATACTCTGAAAACAGCGCTCCAATGTAAAATTCTTAATGTTTCTAAATGAAAGTGAGGGAGTTGTCTGGTAATGAGTAATGGTAAACCTTAAACAAAATTGGATTCATGTACTGGATAATGTTACATACGTAGATACATATAACAATAATAACTGTGGCAAATATTCCTACAATTCATGTTCCAATTCCTCTGAATATTCTCCATGATTTTTTGTGCGTGGAACCGTATGTGAGAATTGTGTGCATGAAAGGTATAAAAGATGAAACGCTGAGATATTGTGTTCGCTCTTTAGATAATGTTGTGGTGCGGAAATCGTTCTGTAAACATTGATTCACTTCACTTAAAGTGAAAGTTGGCACTGAATACATTGTGCTCCCACACCACCGCACCCACTCGTTTCCTTTCACCAGTAAAACACACCAACACGAAATGTCGCTTATGACAGAAGGGAACTGTCTGAGCTATCTTGGAATTGGAATTTACTTTGCTTGTATGAATGAAACGAGAAGTTTATATGCGTGAAGTGGAAAGGAAGAGAGAGAGGGAGAGAGAGAGAACTGGTGAAGGAGATTGAATTAGAGATCGATCTCTGGAGAAATATAATGATGTGGATGTGATGTGGTGGGGTGAGGGTCATGGCGATGTAGGGATTAACACACATGCTCTCCATGATTCTATACTCACTGATATCTAAGTAGCGTATACTAACATGGTAAACACGAGATGAACATCAACGGCAGGACTAAGCCAAAGGTATCATCACACCAAGAGCAAGTACATATATATGGTTTTTACGCTTCAGTCTAATCAGAAATCCGAAATGTGGGAACTCAGGTTGTGTTATAGCCGTAGCCAATAGCCAAGAAACAAACACCAAATAATATGTCAGGACAATGATCATATCGGAAGTAAATTCTGAGGTTATCGGTGTTAATCATGTGTTAATTCATCTGAATTATATGGAATGGTGACAGGTTTTTGTTGATAATATTTGTTGATTTACAAAAATTCCAGGAGCATATTTCTAGAAAGTATGACAAATGCAAGCTTAAGCCACAAATATTACGTTTCGACTTGAGAAACAATTAAGCAAAATATTATGTTTCGGGTGATTCATTGTTAAGTGGTTTACGACCATTGTTAGTACAACTACGTACATACAACTGACAGCACTAAAGGCAAGCGGAAGTAGTACCTATACCTGCCATACGCAATCATTTTATGACCAACCGCACAACACACGTCAAGACGCGAGGTGTCATAATTTTGGTACTAGATCTTCAGTGTGGAGGCATATAGTACATTGGTTACGACGTGGATTTGCATTTATATTTTTCTTGAAGCCTGAGAATAGGGAGGGATGATGGGAGCGGCCCCTCTACAGCTTCCTTTAAGTGACCTCAAATTCCAAGCCCAATATGAATACAAAACAAAGAGGTGTCACCCGTCAACAAGCTGAGTTTTTGAAGTTTCGAGTTGGATCTCGAGTTTTGAATACAATAAGCCAAGCATTCTTGAGAGTTGCGTCACAGAAGAAATTCCTGATTCATTCAAAAAAAACTTTCGCTTTGTCCTTTACCGGATCTACGATGAGAGAATGGAGTGTGTATTTTTAGTTTACAAACTCTATTTAAAGTTTCTCACCTATCTTTTTCCAATTCATTTTCATCGCTCAGTCCTCATTTGCAACTTCATTTAGAGAATGTAATTTAGACTCGCTCTCTCTCTCTCTCTCTGAAAATTATCGAAGACGTGGTTTTAGTTATTGCAAATTACAGCCGCAAGCAGGCCAACTTTTCCAACTTTGTATGGATTCAATATGTGCTTCCACTCAAAAGTTGTGTTGAGGACACTATTACCTTTCCTCATTCTAATAAGTTCCAGTGCAACTTCTCCGAATGAAAGCGCTGATTTCGGGAGGAGAAGTGGTGAGGAGAGCACTTCACTAGAAAATACAAAGCACACAGTGGCACACTCACATCAGATCTCAAGTTCCATTCTTCCCAGGAATGATAACGTAGGAAATGTCATTTTCGACGACAATATGGCCTATGGTGGAGGTTCCGCATCCAGCAGAGATATCAGAAACGGGAGAGTATTGTCAGGAGCTGGTGGTCGTGTAAGGATACGAGAAGTCTATTCTCCAAATGTTGTAGCCGGAGGCTATCTCAAAAATCACAGACTGGAAGAGCCATTTTTACCACAGGCTGTAACTCCATCGTCAACGGCGGAGCAGCAGGCAGCTGCAGTTGGGGCTGCTATATCCACCTTCAACGAAAACGATCTGAAACTTGCGAGCGATAACAGCCAACAACGCTTTCATTCCTCCGCCAACGGTCTGGTAACGGCTGCTGGAGCTTCATTTAGCGGAACAGGGCAAGGTCGAGCGTACAATCTGCCAAGGCATGGTAGTGGTAGTAGTCACGGTTGGGCTTCCAATTCCGGTTCATGCCTCTTCTCATGCTCACCGGGACAATTTGGTGGTGCATCATGTTGTCAGCAGAATTATGTGCAATGTTGCCCGAATCCGCAACACGAGCAGAGAAATTTCAAAAATCTTCATCATGGACGAGGCTACTTTGGTGGAGGTGGAGGAGGTGGGGGAAACTTTAAAGGAGGACATGCATGGGGTACTTTTGAAAATATAAGCGTATATTTCATACGAAATTGAAAGTCTACTCGAGATACTTATATACTTACAATTTGTTAAAAACATATACATAGGCTCTGTTCCTTACAATCCTCCTCCAATCATCAGTCCGAAATCGTGTCAACCTTACCCACATCCTGGTCTCGGTGCTGGTATTCATGCTGGAGGTTCTCTAATTAACAAAGGCATACAGACGATCCATAATATAGGTCAGTTTTTTAAAGGACATGTATCCTCAGGGTGGAATTCGGCCGGAAATGGTGCAGCCGGGTACTATTTCCATCGACGAGCTGATGAAAATGTGGAGAGTAGTGAAAACCATCATGAAATTAATTCATCAAAGAAGAAACGACCCACCCGCAGTGTAAATAATGGATGGGACCGTGGTGGTTTCGGCCAAGTAATGCCATGTCCTGTTTACTCAGCTCCTCCGAGTTTCGGCTGGCCTCCAGCTCGACCATATAGCGCTGGCCTGGGAAGTCTCATTGGATGGACAAAGCCTGGAATTCATGTTCATAATAGCATACAAGGGGGTGGCGGTGGCTACTGCTATGCTTCCCAGTATCAATATGGAAACTCAGGGAGATATGGATGGGGGAATGGTGGTGGTGGATCTAACATTTGTCGGTCGGATTATGAATGTCCAGGTAAGTAAATGGATGTATGGATACATGTATTTCATTTACATTACATCAAGTATCCCGTTACAAAGAACTTTACTTTACAGGAAGTCTGAAATGCTGCAAGGGAGTATGTCAAGTAGCCCCATACTTCAAGTGAAGCTTGCAATAAAATGTTTGTTACTTGTGCTGTTTTAGATGAGAAATACGCGTTTTACAATTCTATCCAGCAGCAGCCTGCTTAAGAACATGTTGTCCACACGGAAATTTTTGAATAAATATTAAAAAAGATAATATGCGTATTAGCACACTTCATTCGTATAAGCTCACTTCATTCGTGTAAGCTCGTATAAGTCATTTCCACATTATATCTTTAGGTTGCGGCTTACTAGACGCAGTTTGCAGTTTTAATGGAACCAATTCCACCACACAAGTGCTTGGTGCGGTAACACATGTGAATTATGACTTCTGATAATGTTACAAGAAAGCCAGGGATCAACTTGGAGAGTCTCTCCTCTGATTCAATTTGAGATTCCGGATGTTGATCATTCTCGGTATTACTACGATTAGATTGCATTGGTCTTTGAGTTAAGCTTCGCAGTGAATTCGACAGTAATGAAATTTCCTCCACTTTAGGGCCATATTATTCCAACCAGCAGAATAGGTATGCATTTTGAGTACATCGTCCCATAAGGCATCACTTCCGTTGAATACCTTACCTCACTTTCAATCTTCTTATATGCATCTATTTGATATGTTGTTTGTTTGTTTGATATGTTGCTGAAAAGCAATTATTACGAATCGTGTACCGGCAAATATTTCGTCACAGTCACGAATGCCACTGCATAAGTTTGAAGATTTGAGATGTACGTATTGTATGAATAATATACATATAAATTCATTTTTAATTGCATTTACATTACCCCTTTGTTCCATTTACAATATTTTACATTTGAAGAACTGGCTTTAGAGTCATTGTCAAACTCAAGTTACACGAATGCGATGAGCTCCAAAAGTAGAAGCTACGCCTGTTCACGTAACCCATGCCAGGAAGGATGGTCCTCGACAAATAGTAGATGAAACTGCGCACCTCCTCTCTACGCAGTATACAATTACATTTGATACTCAAATTCTAGATATATAGAATCTAGCTGTTTCTTGAAAGTATTATTATTACAGCGGTACGATTCCGATTCCCTATGTAATATATGCCATCTTCATCTTTTAATTCTAGCGGAGGGGTTTAACGAATCTTCGATATCGAATGTCTTATATGGCTTGGTTATTGAGAATGCTAAAAACAACGTTTCCAGAACTAAGATCACTTTGTAGGATACACAAGTAATTGAATTTATGTATTTGCTTACATCCTTTGTACTGACTGTACAAATGTTGACATGTTTGTTTTGGGATGAACGCATGCAGATCGATATTTGTTTAAAATTACGTTATCCGAAGGATGTATTCCATACTAGAGTGATGCAGAGAGGTATATAGGAACTAGGTTTATTTATATAAGCATTAAGCAACTTGCATTTGCAAATTGACTTCATCTTGGATGACGAAATACGGATTTTCGTGAGGATAAAGGAGTTTTTTCTGAAAAGGAAGACAACGTGCATTCATGTCGCAAGAGATATGTGGCCAGAATTGGCACGGTACATGTTTTTCATCTTTCTGTGGGTGTGGACTTTAACAATGCATCACCTGTAAACGACTCAACGAAGATGTATCGTGTAAGCTTATGAAGGTAGGCAGGTTTTATGAACGTGGGAGTCATCTCGTAAGACTGTGTGACATGTTATGTTACAACAAACAGTGCATCCATTCAATTGATTCAATTATGTACCTAATGGCTATGTCCGTGTCATTTACACTCGGCGGCACTAACGTCGACATTTTGCCACGCACTTGCTTTGTGACATACCTGTGGCAAAAGCTGCAAGTAAAAGGGAAAATGACAGCTTACTCAATTTCTGTATCAATGTTTTGATCTACCCTACGATGGTCATTAATATGCTGATTGTTTAATAATTAAACAATCAGCATATTAATGGATCATACTTCATTATGATCCTTGTGTCGACATTTCAGTTTTAGGGATTAAATGCTTTGACTATAAATATATGTAAAACAGACAGAATTTATGTACATGGAAAATTCTTGTGCTCGATCCCATCCATCATTAGACGATTTCCCAAATAGACTTGCATTTCAAAAGGAGTAATCCCAACAAAATGTGTTCCGTTTAATTCAATAATTCTTGTAATAATGCATTATCGGTATTATCAGCGTTTTTCCAATTCATACTCACTCACTGTCACCGCCCTGGTACATTTGCATTTGAATTAGCTATCACACAATACAATGAGCAACGAGAACGAAATCAATTGGAAATCAAGTATTCATCAAGCTTTAAACTTTAAACGTTTTTACATAAACTACTTACGTGCCTATTTTTATGCACGTTTACCAGGATAAACAAGCCGATTATACACCCCGCGATACATTACTGCACATGTTAATCATATTTGAATATTTCTACTATTTTAATTAACGCATTATAGCATACTAATTTTATTTATCTTCTCTCAGCATGTCCTAGTTGTGTCTTAATTAATAGTATTTTCTTTGTAAGGTATAGCTTTTGCAAAATGTGTATTACAGTTACAGGAGGACAAATAAAAATATGAAAACAGAGTTTGAACAAGATGAATTTTACAAGGCTTTAACTTGAATCCATATTAACTCGATATCAGTCCTAAATAATCATCCATAAGTGTTCCGATAGCAAACTGGAAAACAAAAATTAAACATTCAAAGTTTAATCTTTCATCTTTCACGAATTAAATTGTCTACCAGCTCACTTTAAAGTATGGCGAAACATTAACTTACAATGCCTGTAGCATCCACTCGTGTCCCCACTATTTTCAGTCTAATTTCATCGTCTTGCTTAATTTGTATATCCTCATCTTTGGATTTATATGAAGCTGGTGTGGCTAAGGAATCAAATTCCATTTCAGCAGGAATCGACTACAATCATTTAAGAAATCCCAATTAAATTTTTAAAACAATAATTAATAATCCACCAAAGATTTCCATTTATACAATCATCGTCGATGTACAACTTACATGATGTGAAATGAAGCATGAAAGAGGACCAATTTCCGCAAACATGCCAACTTTATTGACTTGTGTTACAACAGCATCCACAACTTCCCCTTTGAAAGGCCTGAAGACAATTGCGGTGTATTTGACAGGATATGTCACAAACCCTTGACCTGGAAGAATGGTGCCGGCTCCAATTTTGTCAATGGTGGTTACTGCTATCACAAATCCATACTTTCCAGTACATGTCCCTTCCACTTCCGTAAACAATTTCTGTTTAACAGTGTCCAGCAGCTTTGGTCCAAAATACTGTGGATGGAGAAGGATCTCATGCTCCATACTTATCTGGAAACATTAAATGTTAAAACAAAACATTCCTTCACCCTAATGAACTTTACAAGTTGATATCTTATTTAAAAACTCATACATATACTACATGTATACTACACTATTTAACTAAATATTTTATCACACATACGTGGTAGAACATTATGAATGCAAATGCTAATTTAATTTGCGGATGACGATTGTTTTTTAGCTTCAAAACGATTCCTGCCTGGAGACCTAGTACTAGGCTGGCGACTGGAAGAAATACACCCGGGCGGGCAGCCCACTGGTTCTGATTACCGTAACTCCAATACACAGATAACACTCCTCCTTTACTACTTTAAAAACCTAGTTGCTTCTAATTCTAATTAAATACAATTCAAAATTAAAATTATGAAAATTAATGCAGGATGTTCGATGATTGTTTCTCCTGGCAGAAGCAACAACAAAAACATTCCGACAACATTTTTAAACACACCTTTACCCAGACATGGATGGGGTACTCTGAGACAATATTGCATACCCACAGTAGGAATGCGATGCTAGAAGATGCGAGTGCATATCTAAATCTAAATGCACTTTGCTTTGTCCGTATGCGATGCTTGTGTATATATTTTATACTTTTGCAATTTTGCATGTGTATTGAAACGATGCATTCATTTATATCTTAGCTCTGTTTTAAAATTGCAATTATGTGTATGACTCCTCCTGATTAAAGTTGTAATATGCTTGGTTGACGAGATTATCTCACTGGACACGCGTTGAAGTATGGAAAAACACAAAACAAACAAAACACATGCAAAGATGCAACATATATTGTCGTTCATAAAGCAAAAGATCTGCATCTCTTGTGTATAGGAATTCTGTTCAATTCAAGGTCAACTGGGATGGAATGCACAGGACATCCCAAATACCACATGCTTCCACTTCACAGTTGTAAGTTGGAAAGACTTAAAATTATAGATTGGAAAAGTTCTGCTGTATCATCAGAACAAGACACATTCCTAACGGTGGAGCAGCCAAATCTTTTGCTATATAATAGTGTTTGTAAGAGTAAGAACCGTTCCGTTACAAACAACGGACATTTCTCAGGGTTCCACAAGGACTTTGTGCTATAAAAGTGTGAAAAATGGGTGATGAGGTGAAACCGCCACTCACTGATGAAGAAGCGGAGGCGATCTGCAATACTAAGGATGCCGCTACTAAAGTAGTCATTTTTACCATTAAGTCAATGAATTTGACAATTTGAGTTGATACACTTCGTAGAAATTTGAAGGTGTTCATATGCATTAATGCTTTTTTTCTTGTCCAGGATTTCATGTTCCAACAAACCATGTACCGCATTAAGGATCCCAGGCGGTCCCTGGAGTTTTACTCGAAGGTCCTTGGAATGACATTACTGAAAAAACTGGATTTCCCTGCTGCAAAGTTCTCCTTGTACTTTATGGGCTATGAAGCACAAGCCGATGTCCCAAAGGATCCTAAGGAAAGGTCAACATGGGCCATGACCAGAAAAGCAACTCTAGAGTTGACACAGTGAGTTTGAAAGGGAACTATATCAAATTTATATCCTATAATCCACGTGGAAATATATGATTTTTAACAAATATTATTATAGCAATTGGGGAACAGAAACTGATCCCGATCAGGCATACAAGATTGGAAACGCAGATGGAATCGGTTATGGACATATTGGCGTTCTTGTTCCGGACGTCTACGAAGCCTGCAAGAGGTTCGAGGAAAACGGAGTCCAGTTCGTCAAAAAGCCAGACGATGGGCGCATGAAGGGCCTTGCCTTTATCAAAGATCCTGATGGTTATTGGATTGAGATTTTTAATACGAAATGTGTTCCATAATTTTGTTTGTCATTTTGGCAATATTATGTATGCAATTATGTATGTGTGCATACATGCGATGGGAGTGATGCCGAACATACGCCGATATTGCCGATGCGACAAAAGCCTTATAATAAAACAAACGTATCTTACGACTTCTGCTGGTCCTTCTATTTTCTCTAATATCCTTCCTCCATCCGTATCAAGTACATGAGCACACACCTTCAACCACAACCACAGAGTACCATAAATGAAAATGGTGAAAAATGGAAAATCATTCGCATTCATGCGTCAAGTGATGTGATGATACCTTATACCTAGATCCCCTATCCCATGAAATCATGAAAGGCACATTTTCTTGCAATTTGCGTACGCCTATACCTACATTGCAAAGTTGCATCCATATAACCAAGTACCTAATCCCATAAATACAAGAATTTGCAACCATTCCTTCGTTTTTATCCTAAAATGCCATTTTACCTCTGCATTGGTGTCTCGTCCACAAAAATCAACACTCTCTGTTCTTCACTCAAATCTCTGTTCTAAAATCCCAGAGAATATGTTCCCGACTCTATGCCTACTTTAATGGTGCCATCTTTAATTTGTAGCGTTTGTTGTAACGACTCCTTCAGAATCAAAGTAATACACATTTTACCTAGCATGATGCATGCATCAGGCTTTTACATATATGCGAAAAGATGTGCACTTCCGTGTTCCTTCCAATAATACACAATGTGCACAATTCCTTCCTGACGTATCTACTCTAAAAACAAAATACATAATATTTTCGGATATGATGACATTAGATTTAGGGCATACATAGCAGGCATAGCATCACTTTTATGTAAAAGCTCTGAGAAATTATGTAAAAAGCTGAAAGCTCACACCACCGCTTGTTGGTTAGTTATATTTACATGCACAAAATGTTGGCAGATTGTAATTTGTAAATAGTGCATTTAACACGTGCTTTCACAACATCATGTTTTTAGCGATACATTTAATCAAAGGAAACCTTTTAACTGTGCTCGATAGACAGCAGAGAGAAGAGAGGATAATCCGGCCCCCTCGCCCTCAGTAATTGGTGCCTTCCAATGTAACAGCGACAGCTTTAACTTTCTTAGATTAGTTGTTAGTATTTGACGAAGTAGTGCTTTAAAATTGGTAAATGTAGGTGCTGACTAAGGGCAGTCATCGTCTTCATTAGGATTCTTGACTTGGTAAGGTTGAAGGTAAGTTTTTAATCGTTTCGTAATTCTAAACATTGAACATGAATCGTAGAGGAACTTCCTACATGTAGATATGTTATCACTTTTTAATTTTTATCTGGTTAAATTCAGGCAGTCAACAGTTGACAGTGCTATGCTGCTTCACTCCTCACAATCGGTCATCATCAGTTAGCCAAATTCATTCCAATCGGGAACGGATGGATGTTTCCGTATGTGGCCTTTGAATTTGAATCGTTTCGAGATCCCGTTCACCGTTTTACATAGGAATTCACAAGAAGCTGGAATTGGACCTGTGGAAGTCCAGACGTGCACCAATATCTGTGTGGTGAGTGCAAGTGGTGTGATAAAGAATTATGGGATCGTGGTGTCTGTGCATGAAAAAGTATATAAATCTGATTAGTGTTCACTATTCATTATTCTGAAGCGATTTGTACTTGCACAGGTCGGACAATACCTTCCTGTTGTACGCTGCCACTTTGCCTGACGAAAAGGTAACCAAATTTCTTTTTTTATCAAATTTGATAGTGATGACTGGAGAATATATGAACAATAGCAAATGTCGTTGATTAAGAAGCCCTTTCATTCTGCCATATTCTGCCAGTGAAAGGAATACTTACCATTTTTCTATATTTGCTTATTAATGCATGAATAGCTAAGCTGTACGATCCGCTAGATTGAATATTTCTAAATAGTGAGTTCATGAAGGTGGATAAGAAAATTTTAAAGCATTTCAGCTTATACTCCTTCTAATTTTGATATTGATCGGAATAATTTAAAGGAATGGGAGTCTCTGGAACTTATTTCGCCGTGGCTCGCTTTGAATCTGAATTAGCCATTAAGACTGGAAGAAAGAAATACATGTGATTAGTTCACCTCCGGACGGAAGCTCTAGGTTCCAGTGTTCAGTCAGTCAGAAGCAAGAACTTCGTACGAACAACGATTCCATCCTACATCCTTCCAGCCTTTACACCAAAAAAGCAAATTAGTAAGTAATTCATATATCTCCTTTCTTGCTTAGTAATCAATGTTAAATTATTTTGTCTGATAGTCAATTGTGTAGTTTAATAATTTGCATGTATGCATATTAAAGTTAATAGCATGTTTGCTTTCTGCGTTAGTTCGCTGGTGTTTGCCTTCCCTGGCGTTGTTCGTAAGGATGTCTTCGTCAGGAGTCGATTATGTCGACATATACGAGGATTTTGTCTACTTCACAACTGAGAAGAATACTGAAGACGGAGCACCTCCAGAATTCATTAGAATTAAGACGGAGAGGGAAGATTCGCCTACACTTTCTCCCTTGAGAGCACTTACACCTCCTTCTCCAGTGCACCTTGTTCCCGTCCAACTCTCTCCTAAATCACTTTCCCAGCAAGAAGCTGCTCCTCAGGGGACCGTAATTCAACTGTATTCAACCTCGAGGTCACAAGCACCTGATAATTTCGACGCAGTAGAGCAACTATCGTGTGAGAAGAGCAAAATTATGTGTGACACGGAAGATCCTACCGCTCCTAGTATTGTCGTGTCAACTTCTGGTGGCGCTGTGACACAAGGGAAGCAGATATCCGCAGAGAATACCATTAACACAATTCACGGTACTGGACAACCTTTTCTCTCGACATCGTTGTTGCCACCACCTCAACAGCAACACCACCACCACCAAGGAAATCCGTTTCAACTTCATGCACACGGTATGGGAATGGAAGCCCACAGCTCACAACTACATCAACACCATCAACATCCCCCGATTCATTCTAACGTTCACGTCCACCAAAATCCGTTTAATAATCATGTCCAGCACTCTATGATGGAGAATCATGTCCATCCTCAACAATTAAATACGGGCCAACAGATGAATGCTCATCAGCTTGTTCATTCATCTCCTCCGTCTCATCCTCATCATACTCACGTTCACAATCACTCGCCGTCGCAGCAGATGATGCCTTTTGGAATGCATTTAAATCCAAATAATGTTGGAAGCGGAAATACTTTTGTGAGCCATCAACTGAATCCTTTTCACCCTCATCATCAGATGTCAAATCAGCAGTCCCCACACGGAGGAAACCCATATCAGCAACATCCATGTTACATGCAACATCCAGCAGCGTGTATGCATTTGCAACAACACCAACAGTCCATGTCAGCGTTAAATAATAATCGCGGAGTTTCTTCTGCTGTTGGTTGGATGACAGGACCACAGCCCGTCTCGATTTCAAGTTCAGGTACAACTGGTAACAACACATTTCGTTCAGGACCTTCTACCAAGGGGCCGAAAGCGCATTCAACTCCGGGGAATCACGTTGCCGTACCCGATCCGACAGCATTACCAGGAGGATTAGACGTTTTATGGCGAGAAGTTCCAGTAGAGTGCCAGAGATTCATGGTTCCTCAGGATATACCAGACACAGCAAGATTTCGCGGCTACTTCACAGTATGTGAGCTTATTGCTTTGAAAAGAGCGTTGACAACTCGTTTAGGATGTGGAGAGCTTCCTCCAATAACACCACATGTTACATTTGCTCCCATTAAATCCGCGGTCAAAGAGGAGGGGAGGAGAGGGACGAAAAGAGGAAGTAAGGGCGATGGTAATGGTCACGTAAAGGTCGTGGTGAAAATGAGAAATGAAAAAGAAAACGAAACTCATAATTTGGAAAATATCAACAACTCTAATGGAGGTCTATGCGAAACCACTATGGATGCTGATGGAGACTCAGATATGCAAGATTGCGAGGATCCTTCTGGAGGTGAACTACTGGTCAGCTTAGATAATCTGAAGGATGGTATACACACAACTACACCTCCAGCGGTAACTGGCGTATGTGTAGGAGGGGCTGTTAAAGAAGCTTTGGACACACTTTCTTCAGATCAGCAGCAGCAGCAGAATATTGGGAATTCTTCGATCGGAAATGATCAAATTGAAACGCAAGTAGTGGAAGTAGCAACCCGCGAAGCGGAGGAGGAAGCAGTTGTTGAATCCGTTAAGGACTTAACGACCAGCAGCGACGTACCTCAGGAAAGTACACCATCCAGTGGCCAAAAGGAACCTTATGAGGAAACTCGAGACGGCGGGGTTAGTACTTCTACGGAAGCAACTTCGTTGCCTTCCATGCCTTCATTGCCTTCTCTATCAAGTATGTTGATGTAACCCACATATCACCGGCATGTGTTTAGCATATAGTAAACTCAACGTTCACAATAAACTAGTCTTATAATAGTAAACAAAATGACAGACTCATTATCGACTTTCTTCTTACAGGCATTTTTCCTGGCAAAGTGAGTTCCGAAGTATGTGTGACATGCGAGCCAACCATAGATGACAAGGATTCAACGAATGATGAAGATAACCTTCACGAAGTAGCTGCAGAAATATGTGTGTCAGCCAGTGGCGAAGTAATTCCAAGTCCCATCACAACTAGCACAGTTCATATCAATACTTCCGTCCCACCTGGAACTTGTTGTGTTCCCGTTGAAAATCGTTATGCAGGAGCACCCCCACCCTATCGTACTGCTACTCTTGTTGTGAAATTACTTCAAATCGGGGCTTATCAAATACGATCTTTTTCTAGCCTCAACCCGAACAGACTCCGCGTTCTTTTTAATACACAGTAAATTCTTGCACATTTGTATTCAAAATTTAATGTTTTATTGTATTATTATACTAGCCTTCAAATTCAAACATTTCAAAGTTATTTACTCGATGACTTACTAACTAGTTTTGTTTGCATTGTGCCTCTTACAGGCGAATGACTTACGAATGTCAGCTTCCAGTTGTCCGACCTTCTCCACCCAGTGGGGGTGCTCACCCATTACGTAAAGTTTTAACCGTAGATATCGGCTTTGACCAAGTCAGCATGATGAAATTTGGCCCTGATAAGGTAATACCAATTTCAATGTTTTTTAGCTCTGGCAATCATACCGTAAATGCCATGATTCTGATTTAGTAGTTTAATAACAATGGAAATACTGGAAAGGTAACTTAAATCTGCATAACACACAATTATTTATGTTTTTTACTTTGCAACTCGTAGCTGTTCATGAAAATTGAAGGTGCTCCTTTACTAACTGTTTCGTACAATCCTGCCCAGGAAGATAACACCTTCCAAGTCCTTTCCCCGCATGATCAGTATCTTCTTGATCAAATCGATAGGGGTCAGTTGAAGCTAAGTCCATGTCATCAGGTACGTTATCCATTTGCTCCTGCATTACTGTATTACAACTACAAAGCAATTATAAAAGTACCCGTACTTCTCTTTATTTCAGCTTTCTTTCTTAAATGAGAGACTTGTCCAGCAACTGGAATCCCAATTCCGAGAACATCCACGTTTCCGTCACTTGCTTTTAAGTCGCAATTAGTTTACAATGTAGTTTTGGCTGTAAACGAAATCTTTAATAGATATAGATTAGTTAATTTGTCCATTTGTTACTCATTTATATTGGGTATTCTTTATGTTATTATGTTTTGGGTACTAACTAAATTATACTATGTACTATATATAGGTACATAATTTTGAACTGAGTCGCTTTATGAAGGAAACAAACCCTGACTCCACTACTTTGAATTTAGTTCTACAATACTACAACTTTATCTCCATGTATGTTCCTAATTAGGTTTCGTATATGTTTACACACCATGACCTAGTCTTAACTTGTCTTAATTATATTACACAAATGAATCAATTTCGTGTTATTTTGTGAAGTTTATGTTATGTATATGATACAACGTCCGTCAAAACATAAAAAGACGTACAGATTATTGTTCTATGTCATACAATTTTTAGTTCTAGATAATGCTACCGACAATAATTTAGCCAAAAGCGTTAACCAGTTTGCTATTTGTCATATTTGTATATAGAATTACACTTATAATAACTTTGTTAATTATGTTAAAACATGGATAAAAGTTAAACCAGCTTCAATATTTTGGCATGTCCGACAGAGTTTAATACTTTTACCAGCTCGACCTTTCACTTACAATCACCAAATCATCTTCACATATGAAAGTTAAAAGCATGAATAAGTTACTTCTGAAATCTACATAAAAATGGAAAATATGTACGAAATTAATTTCAGAATTAAATACAAAATGTGTTCATTTGTTGGAAATCATATTTAGTTTGCTATCTGAAGCTTATCAACATCACCGTTCCTTACTCCAGAAACAAAGTGTGCATGGGGCATGTTCGATCAAACTTGACTTCCAAGTGCTTCATGGGAGCAGCGCCAACCAAGTCTTCCAGCTGCTGACTTGCATCTGCTCGGGTGTATTTATTTATTCGCGTTGAGGAGACTTAAAAGCACCTTCAAAAGTAGGAATCACGACACGAGTTGTTTTCTTTTGCAGTTATCGAACGAAGCAACAATGCCTGAAGATCAAAGGATAACAGCCACTTCCCCACCAACGTCTCCGACGGATATCCAACTGATCAACGACACTTACCCAGTTGGAATTCCATTAAATGCAAAATATAAATTGTAAGCTAGCTAATTAGTTAATAATCGAATTAATATTTGTCGTTACCTCATGAGATCATTATGATCTGATCATATATATTATATCAATCCACTTAAAAAGACAGCTTATCAAAAGCAGTCTGACTGAGGTAATGAGGTTTCAATTGTCAGTATAAATATTTTCATTTTGATTGAATTTTCTTAATTCGCAGAGGATTTGCCTACAAGACAATTAACCAAAGATTGCCAGTGATTCTAACGAAGATCATTGATCAACTGTCTCGAGATAAGGATGAAATATCGGGTATTTATGGTGAGGTATGTTTATACAATAATTGTATTCCATGCGTCATTCACATTCTAAACTACTGAATAATGGTTCATTTTTCAGTTACATGTATTTAGTTTAAATGAGTTGTATGATTTCATATTTTAGGCAGCTCGTGATGACGTTAAAGTAGTTGTTGGTGCTCTTGCGAAGCTCAAAAATGAAATGATAACCAACAAACCAATGTACAAAGTTGGCTCTTCAATTTGGGACTCATACCTGACGCATATCGCGGAAACCTATTTCGAAGGACGTGAAGAAGAGGTGAAATGGTATTTCGCCCCATGGCTTCATGTGGAATGCTATTTCTACAAGAGAATTCATGACGGATTCCAGTTGTCACCACATTTCAAGACTTTTGATCCATTCAGAAAACAAAAAGAAGAAAGCTTTGAATGCTCCAAACAATCGTCAGAACTATTGGGCCATTTCGTTGATAACTCGGATTCATCTGATAGCACGTTGGAAAGATTGTTGCAAGTTGGGCTATGGGGAAATCGATGCGATTTAAGTATGTCTACTGGTGAAAAGGTTTCACAAGTAGGAAGTCTTATCGATCAGCTAGAAGAACTGAGGAAATTCATTTTATGCGACGAGTCATCGAAATTCTGGAAGATTTTGAAACAAGCGAAAGAAGAAAATAATAAAAGTCTTGTGACGATTGGATATATACTGGATAATGCAGGATTTGAGCTTTTCACCGATTTCTGTTTAGCGGATAAGCTCATGGACAGAGTTGATCGCATAGACTTTTATGTGAAAACGACGCCTTGGTTTATATCAGATGCACTGGTCCATGACTTTCATTGGATGTTGGAACGCATGACGGCTTGTTCCGATGCACCTGTTCTAATGAAACTTGCAGAGAGATGGAAAGGATATGTTTCCTCCAACAGGTACACAAAAATTATTTGGAATGTATATTTTCATTTTCGTGCATATACATGGTTTCCCGAAATTATTGTAAGATTTTCTGATTTCACAAATTTTTGTAGATGGACAATTGTGGAATCTGATTTCTGGACGTACCCACATGGTTATCATGAAATGCGATCTACAGATCCGGGACTCTACTCTACTTTAGCGAAGCATACTCATTTAATTTTCAAGGGAGATCTAAACTACCGGAAGCTTATTGGAGATATGAGTTGGTTACCTGAAACTCCATTTGTGGAGGCTTTACAAGGATTTTGTCCAGCTCCATTAATAACAGTTCGAACGTTAAAAGCAGATTGTATAGCTGGACTAAACAAAGGACTCGCAGAAGAAATGCAATCTACAGACCCGAATTGGCTAGTCAGTGGGGAATATGGCATACTACAACATGCTGAATAAACGGTAAATGCATTGCACAATACAAAAAATCTTAAATGAATATTCAATAAGATCCAAATAAAATGCTATTTTGCAAGTTTGAATTTAAACCTCGTAAGGACCATTGATGTCCTTCTAAGTAAGGACATAAATATCTTACCTGCCAATGCCTGTCATACAAAGATGTGCACGTATCATCATATGAATCGAATATTAATATTATGATAGATTTGTTTGGCTAATTTTTATTGGCTTTACATTTTCGTGAGAAATCTACATATAAATCCTACACTTAAGTTCAGAGTTCATGAATTTAGAAACTAAACGCTAAACAGAAACGGATCCTATGGTTCGAGTATACTTCATATTTGGAGTTGGAGACTAGAATAGAATGTAGATACAAGTAATTATATACATACGCAAAAATTCATTGATTCAGGGCCGGCATATAGAAAGTAAGAATTTCACAACATTACACAGGACATATAATACGTACACATATATGCGAGCGAATTCAAAAACGAACATTATTACGTACTACGCTGAATTTAGTAGAATTAGTTTTTTGGCAAATTAAGTTCTTCCCAAAATTTCAGTCTTTGCGTAAAGGGCTCATCGATCATTTCAGGAACTTTTCCGAGTCTAAGGTATTTCAGTGGCATGTCCGTGGTGTTTGTCGTCTTGTCAAATTTGATGGGATTCCACGAAATTCCATTGAAGTCACCAGGAATTCTAGTAAAAAGGATAGAAAAGGCTCACAATCCCTTTCATTAAGACGTTACGATGAGCACGTGTATTTGAGTTTCAACATTTTAGAACATGTACATACCCATTTTTCGCAAAACTGACCCAAAGTTTCACCATCCTTCTAGAGAAGCTATAATGTGGAGATCTCTCGTCAACACTTAGAAGAGGATTGAGAGAAAAGATGCTTTGCAGTTCATCCGTGTGACAAACTCCTAAAAAGGAACGTAGTCAAATGTGATTTCAAGGAATTTGAACAACTGTCTCCAAATCATATTATAGCGTAGCTCATCCCATTATACCCAATAGCATGGGGAATTCTTGGTACTCGTGTAATCCACGAATACAACGCATATAGTCGTAAGGAACGCATGGACATTGATCATGTTTGCTTACCGTAGTCCGTGAGTTCCCATTTCAAAATATTTTTGTACAGTTTCATTTTAGCAACGCTGAGGATCGATTCCAGTTGAACAGGAAGTAATCCTCGGACTGATTCCAAAATGTATCCATAACTGATATCTTGCTTATATGTGTAATAGTACAAGTGGACGGGGGCGGATTTAGAGTGAAGAATTGCCGTGTCCCTCACACATCCAATGAAATAACGATCCGAGTACATATTCGTAAGGTTCTCTAAATCATCCCTTCCAATTTCCTGTCCATTTTGTGACTTTTTCCCTGTTGTTCCTGATCCGTCTTTGTTGTCATCTCCAAAGTAGTAATTTCTCACCTTGGCTGAAAGTGCAGGGTCGTTATTGTACAGGAGAAGTGTTTTCGGGGCTACTTGATTCCATCTTTCATTAAGCTCCGTTAATTTATTTTCGTAAGAAACAATTACTGCGGACAAATCAGAGCATACATAACATCAAAACGACACTGCTGAATTACAAAAGTCTCATGTGTGACGGCGATATAATAATGAAGTTTGATTGTGGTGACGGAAGACCACAAAATCATTCTAAAACATGCGTAGAATAGTTTTTTAGTGAGCACACACGTGCACTTTCTATGAATTTTTGCACTTACAAGAACTCCGAAAACATCCTTCCTCTGAATTCACGCCAGCAATCCATGGCACATGGTTGAATTGATTGGAACTATATAGGTTATATGGCGAATCAGGAAGAAATACGCTACCCTTTGGAACAGAATTATCCACTTTCTCGATTGTTGGCCCGAAAACGGCATCTACATCATGAAATATATTCTGGGAAAGGAGAATAAATCCAAAGATCAATTTCGTGTATATCAACTAAAATATTCCAATTCTACAAAAAGTTTCTGCAGAAGAATCTGCGTATTATTTCTGTAGAATATTTCTAGGCATGCAAAATCTTTAGGGATGCGTATAAAGAGAAACAAAGGAGGATAATTACATACCCGCATTTCTCCATGAATTCTAACAATCTCCTCTGCAGGCTTACTTCTCAAGCAGCTCACAAGTTCTTTGGAAGATTTTAAAGCTTCGGCAGAGCAGTCCAATTTCTTTGCAAGTCTCTTTGCTTGGCTTTTAGGATCTCTAGTGAATGCCCATGGACAGAGGCTTGATCCACTTTGTGAAATGCCTCGGTGGAAAAGTCCTTTAAAATTAACGGTCAAATTGAAAGCTTTAAATGAGCTCAGATCAGAGAAGCAGAATAGTTTTCAAGCTCGTTCAATATTTCATGCGATTACATACGAAATTGAAATATATTTTCTTTGGTACATTTTGGCCTTTTGACCTACCTTTAGACATTGGAGAAATCATGTGGTAGTTGACACTCGCGCCCCCGGCGCTACAACCAAATAACGTAACCGAACCGCCATCTCCTCCGAAATCTTTTATGGCCTTTTGAACCCATTTCAATGCAAGACTTTGATCTTTGAGTCCTTGAATTCAAGAAAGTAGATGATGAAAATACAATTCCAAGGATCAAAGATACACAATACACAATTTTACAAAGTTAGGCCAAGTCTTATCTCGTCTCTGGAAACTTACCTTGATTTCCTACGACAGTATTATCTCCAGTATTCAGAAAGCCTGGTTCAACAAAGTTTAATTTTATGTTAACAATATTCCCACGGGACGCATTAGATTAGATTCGAATATTAACAATATCATGAATCTTCCATTTACCTAATGAGTTCACTCTGTAGTTAATGCTGACTAGGACCACATCTTCTTGAAGCAGATAGTCTGGTCCGTAAATGTTATTTCCACCGTACATAAAATGGCCACCATGAAACCATACCATCACAGGCAGCAGGGGTTTGCTTTTATCAAGCTGCATACAAGTAAAAATTAATGAAAATCTCTCATGAATTAAACGCGATCTTGGCAAAATAACTTTTTATCATTGTATCATTGAAGATGCATCATTTCTCAACTAACATTTGGCGTGTATATGTGCAACTGTAAGCAATCCTCTACTCCATCAAGTCGCTTCCACAATGTGTCAAACTGCATGCATAATTTGATGGGCTTTGTTGCGTCTAAAATTTCGTCTTCCCACTTCCCGTACGGCACTGGAGGCTATATGCAAACATACAAAATTGTATAGTTTTTTTGAAAATGGTCGATTTCAATTTCATATATTCATTCAGCATTTAAAAAAATCTATCTATCATGCATACCTCAAATCGAAGCTCCCCCAGAGGTGGCTTCGCGTATGGAATCGAAGTGAAGGCGTACACTTCTCGTCCTCCCCTAACCGATCTGATTCTCCCCTTTAGTTTTCCATACACAGAATCCACATACACCGGGTCACCAAAATATACAAAGAACTCTTGCAGGTAAAAGTATGCAATGAATGCAACTATTGCGACTAAAGTGTACTGTACTACACCGCGTAACATTGTGAAAAACACTTATCGTTTCCTCCCTAGGTTTGTACTCCAAATTGTCGATGAACTACAAAAAATTTGCGTCTAAATGCTCAAAATACATATAGCCTCTAGAAATATAGATTATGAAAAATTTTTTGGAATATCAATTGATGAGAGAAAGTGTACATATGCCGGCTCAGCTTTCGTACCGGAGAGGCGAGGATGCTGACATAACCAAAGTATATAGGATTCGCTTTCCTCATTCTCTGTTAATCTTCATAAGCAAAAGTCTAGGATGACATGTGATTTGACTGATTTTATCTTCTGTGTTATGTTCATCCTACACTAAACGTAGTAATGTGATGTTCACATTTGGATCTACTTGTGTGAAATGAACTGCATACTACTATACCTACACATTATGAACAATACGCTGCCAGTGCTAGAGTCGCTGTTATACAAGTTTCCAAACAAGTTTCCTACAAATAGCGTGCCCATATGCATGTATGGATTCTGCTAAACGAGAATGCATCTTGCAAACACAACACATGCTGTTCCATGGAGAGAGTAGTACACGGTGCTCAGTATGGAGTCACCACAGTGTATGTGGAGTAAAAAAACTCAGAGATTCCAAGGTCAATTACTTATATACATGCTACACGTCTTGAGATTAGCTCTTTCTTCATCTTCCTTTTCCAAAATATCCACATCCACACCGAAGTTTGCTCCTACTCTATTCACTAGAGTTCACATAATTGTGAAAACTTTGGTCCATATATAGCTGGCAATACAGAGCTCGTGGAACACGAGAACACAAAGAGTAAAAACTCCATATGGTCAGAGCGGAAGAAATTTATCCACGCGTGGGACTTCTGTGAGGAAATCGGCATGAGAATCTGATTTACAAAAGTGCATGCACTGCTGCATAATTCAACAGTTTCACACATTTGCGAGTTTGATGATGATAATCAGCAAAAATTACTTCAGCATGTCTGGCAAAAACAACGTTATTATCTAATTTGCGATCGTCCATCTCAAAACCAGCATATTTTTCGTTCTGAAGTAACAACATGCACAATATTTTTAGTTTGCATGAGCATTTGTAATGGGCAACACCAAAAATATTACAAATCTGAAGTATTATAGCAAGTAGTTCGAATTGATTATGGCATTTGTTTTTACGTTTGTGTATTCGTATTTTTATTCATATATACACAAAGTATAAATACGGAATGCTTGTATTTAATATTTAAGTATTACAATTACACTGCAGTTTCGATCTAACATAAGTCTGAGCAAATGGACTAGTTCTAATATACTCTGACCCTGCACCACTCGAAAAATTGAAACTGGTAACTAGTTGTGGTTGTCGCTGCAACGAAGGAGGAAGAATAAAGCGTCCCCCGTAATCAAACATAGATTGATAAGGACGCGAGCGTAATTCTTCATAGTTTGTATACCGAAAACTACCAATTTCGGATCGTGGTTGAAAAGTTGAAGAAGATAATCCAAATCGATCATAGCGATTTAGGTAGGGAATTCGGGGAGACAATCTTTCTCCACAACAGTTGCCACCTGCTGGACTGTGTCTCACCGCAGGCATGTAACTTGAGGCATAGTTGTTCGTTGTCCTTTGATCTACTGCCGTTGTCGGTATAACGCGTGAAGCCTTATTTGCACTAATGCCTGCATTATTTGTTGTTCCTCTCGGAACTGGGTCTTCAGGTAGGTTTCCAACAGGGTTAACCTGATTTCGCATCCGACGCCTTTGCATTGAAAATATCACATATGCGGCAACTCCAAGCAGAAGAAGCGCTATCGTGTAAATCAGACAATATGAGATGCAATCCTCCTTCTGTACAAGTTTCTCCAGTTTCATGTTTTCCCCTTTGAAACCCCAAGACAGCTTCAGTAGATAAAATGCGAGAATTGTTCCGTACAACAAATGGAACACGATCTTACATTCTTTCTGCAGAGACAAAGAAGATGTTGCTTCAAGTTCTAAATCTGAACGTTACCAGTCGTCGAACTTTAATGATAAAAATGTATGAAATTTGATGTGAAGTTACCGTACACATGAACAGAACTTCTTGGGATTGTCTGGAATGCAGCAACATGCACAGCACAAGTACCACAAACTGGCTAAAATGAAATTTTGGAAGTATCCTAGAGTGGCTGCCAAACCGATGAGAAGCATTTTTTCTTCAAATTCTAACTCCTTGAACCTTTCGAAATCTTTCAGAGGAATGACTCGGAGTCCACATCCTTCCCACCAGATTAAGTGTGCCAGCACCAGACCGACAGCTAACTGGGAAATATGATAAGCCTCCTGAGTATAAATACGAACCAGTGACCACACTATGTATACTGAAAATGAATGTTCGGAAGAATGAATTTGATTGAAAATTGGGTTTACCAAAGATAGCCAAATTATACTTGCGCCTTTGTAACAAAAGTCAAAGCCACCAGTGTGCTTGGTCTGTTGGGGAGGTAGTGAATTTTGCATAGGCGATGCATTTCGAATCTGAGAGTAATAAGGTTGGACTGACTTTGCTCCCTCAGACTGTGATTTTCCCCATGTGGAGTTGGGGCTCTGGATTGTGGCATTCATCACTTGATACGATTGGCAACAGTTGCGATTCAAGTCTGTGGTGAAGAATCGAGAAGCAAGCGCACTAGTTCCAAGCAATGGTTGTCGAGCTGGACCAAAGTTACTAACGTAAGGTCTCCCGCAACAGTCGATTGTAATTGTGTGGCTCGGCAGTATCACTGGTTTGAGGTCAGGTCCGTTATTAGCGGGTGAGGAGGAGGGAAGAATTGAGGATGACAATGTCTCATTTTGCTTGGGAGTCACTGTATCGACATCCTTTGATGGAACCGTACCTTCAGGATTAGGCTGTTTCTCAACTGGCGATGGGGATTTGTTCAGGTCTGACGGAGGCATTTGGGTTTGATCTGGAGGTGTTTGGATTTGTACTGGTGGAGCCGTTTGGTTTTGATCAGGTGAATGTGCAAGGTTTTGATCTTGTGGAGACGTCTGGATTATATCCGGTGGAAGTTCTTGGATTTTGTCTGGTGGAGGTGTTTGGTTCTGGTCTGGCACAAGCGTTTGAGTCAGCCCTTGGTCTGGGGTTGTAGTCTGACCTAGAGTATGCGCTTGATTTTGGTCTGGCATACTCTTAGCTTGATTCTGGTCTTTATCATTGGATTCATTCTGCCCTGGTGCAGGAGTTTGATTCTGACCAGGTGCAGCGACTTCATTCTGCCCTGGCGCAGTAGTTTGATTCTGACCAGGTGCAGCGACTTCATTCTGCCCTCCCGCAGGAGTTTGATTCTGACTTGGTGCAGCGACTTCATTCTGCCCTGGTGCAGGTGTTTGATTCTGACCTGGCGCAGCAGATGGATTCTGATTTTGTGCAGCGACTTCGATCTGTACCGGCGCAGGCGTTTGATTCTGACTTTGTGCAGCGACTTCATTCTGTACCGGAGCAGGCATTTGATTCTGACTTGGTGCAGCGACTTCATTCTGCCCTGGCGCAGTAGTTTGATTCTGACCAGGTGCAGCGACTTCATTCTGCCCTGGCGCAGCAGATGGATTCTGACCTGGCGCAGCAGATGGATTCTTGTCTTTCTCATTCATCGCATTCTGACCTGGTGAAGCGACTTCATTCTGCCCTGGTCCAGGAGTTTGATTCTGACCTGGCGGAGCAGATGGATTCAGGTCTTTCTCATTCATTGCATTCTGACCTGGTGCAGTAGTTAGATTCTGATTAGGCGCTGCGACTTCATTCTGTACTGGCGCAGGCGTTTGATTCTGACTTTGTGCAGCGACTTCATTCTGTACCGGAGCAGGCATTTGATTCTGACTTGGTGCAGCGACTTCATTCTGCCCTGGCGCAGTAGTTTGATTCTGACCAGGTGCAGCGACTTCATTCTGCCCTGGCGCAGCAGATGGATTCTGACCTGGCGCGGCAGATGGATTCTGATTTTGCGCAGCGACTTCGACCTGTACCGGCGCAGGTGTTTGATTCTGATTTGGCACAGCGACTTCATTCTGTATTGGTGCAGTAGTTTGATTCTGGTTTTTCTCATTCATTGCATTCTGACCAGGTGCAGTAGTTAGATTCTGATTTGGCGCTGCGACTTCATTCTGTACTGGCACTGGCACATGCGTTTGATTCTGACTTGGCGCAACGACTTCATTCTGTACCGGCGCAGGCGTTTGATTCTGACTTGGCACAGGAACTTCATTCTGTACTGGCACAGTAGTTTTATTCTGATTTGACGCAGCAACATCATTCTGTATTGGTATAGTAGTTTGATTCGAGTCTTTTTCATTCGTTTCAATCTGATCAGGCGCAGGGGCTTGAATCTGATTTGGCGTAGAGTCTTCATTCTGTACTGGCATAGGCGTTTGATTCCCTTGCACAGCGACTTCATTTTGTCCTGCCACGGGAATTTGATTAGGACTTGACTCAGGAATTTGATTCTGTCCTGTCACAGGAGTTTGATTCTGACCTTGCACAGCGACTTCATTCTGTCCTGGCACAAGAATTTGAATCTGACCTGGCGCAGAAGTTTGAGTCTGACCAGGCGCAGGATTTTGATTCGCATCTTTCATGGGGGTTACGTTCTCAGGCGATTGATTCTGACCAGTCATTTGAGTTTGAATCTGACCTTGCACAGGAGTTTGGTTGTGGTCTCGAAAATATTGCATATTGTTGCATATATCATATCGTGGGATTGTATACGTGGAGTAAGGGCACTGTAGCATGGAATCCATCATTCGAAACGATTGGCAACATTTGCAATTCCAGCTTGTAGTGCGAAAGCGAGAAGTAAGCCCACTAGTTCCAATAAGTGGATGTCGAGCTGGACCACATTCAATAACGATAGGTCTTCCGCGACAGTTGATTGTAATCGTGCGCCTCAGTGGTATCATCGGTGTTTGGTCACTCCTATCATTACCGGGTACTTCCGAAGATGGCAATGCCACATCTTGCATGGGCGTCAGCGTATCCTTTGGTGGGTCTGTGACTGCAGGATTAGTCTGATTCTGATCTGGTGATGGGGATTTACTTATAACTGTATCGGGATTAGGCTTTTGGATTTGATCTGAAGGAGGCGTTTGGTTTTGATCTGGTAATGGCGTCTCGTTTTGGTTTGGCGTTTTATTCTGTCCCGGCGAAGATGTTTGGTTCTGACCAGGCGAAGGCGTTTGAATCTGACCAGGCAAAGGCGTTTGATTCTCATCTGTTTCGGGGGTTTCTTTATGGCCTGACCCAGACGTTTGATTCTGACCCGGCGACGGCGTTTGATTTTGACTGGGTGACGGCATTTGGTTCTGACCCGGTGAAGACGTTTGGTTCTGACCAGGTGAAGGCGTTTGGTTCTGTCCCATTGATGGGGTTTGATTCTGACCCGGTGAAGAAGTTTGATTATCACCTTTCTCCGGGGTTTCTTTCTGGCCTGCCCCAGGCGTTTGATTCTGACCGGGTAAAGGCGTTTGATTTTGACCGGGTGTATGAATTTGACTCTGACCGGGTGTAGGGGCTTGATTTTGACCTTTCTCCGGGGATTCATTCTGACCTAGCCAAGGCGTTGGAGTGTGATCTGATGACAGAGTTTGATTTTGACCGGGTAATGTCGTTTGAACCTGACTTGGCCAAGGAGATTGAATATGACCTGGTCTAGAAGTTTGACCATCACCTGGAAGACGGATTAGGTCCTGACCTGGTACAAGAGTTTGACCGTGAACTGGAGGAAGGGTTTGGTCCTGACCTGGAGAAGTCGTTTGATTCTGACCTGGAGAAGTCGTTTGATTATGACCTGGAGAAGTCGTTTGATTCTGACCTGGAGAAGTCGTTTGATTATGACCTGGAGAAGTCGTTTGATTCTGACC
>JAQFZW010000444.1:0-60696 GCA_034687055.1 Heteromurus nitidus
CCGCGTCCTCCAAAGCCACCTCCTCGGCCTCCCCCTCCACGCCCTAAGCTACTTCCTCTGCCGCCACCTCTGCCTCCACCTCTCCCCCTAGTACTGAGGCCTCTTCCTTTCTTCCCTGTTCCCTCGATGTCGTCTAGACTGTCTCTAGTATTCCACTTGGAGCCCTTTTTCTTGCCACCATATCCATATTTCTCGTCCTTAAATTCACGTTTGCGATTGACAAACGGCTTATTTCCTTTTCCACGATTTGGCTTGCCTCCTTCTTTCTTATCATCGTCTAGAAAGTCGAGCGCATTTTTCTGTCCCTTCCGGTATTGCTTCACACTCTCCATTAATTCCTTTTTGGCCTTCTGTCGCTCCTGCAACACTTGCACCTGCGTCTGCTTAGAGAATTTCTTCTGCTCTCTAATTTTACGAACTTTTTCTGCTCTCTCTGTAGCTATCTGCTTTTTGTGGAGTCCTTTCGCTACTTTCTGCATATGTACATCAGTCTTTGCCATTTCTGCAAAGTAGTCATCAGGACGTTTCGTAGGAACTCCAAGCTCTTTCAGTCGAGGAAGACACTTCAAAATTGCTTCTTGTCCTTGTCTGTAAAAATTCATTTCTCTCACAAAATCATTGTGAATGGGATCTTCGTCAACTGCTTTCAGTGCTGGCTGTCCTGCAGATTTCTTAGTCTTCCTCTGTGCATTAATATATTTGATTTCTCTTTCTCTCCTCGTTTTATGGTCATCTACTTGCAAAGCTATTTCAGGCGCTAGTGGAGCTAACCCGTTCACAATATCTAGTCTCTCAACCCATCCAAATTTCTTCGGTAGTTTTATCTGCTCTAATTTTAATTCTAATGCGGGAGTGTTATTAATTATAACTGGTTTTTCTGCTGCTTTCTGTCCGGGTTTTTCCATCACCACCAACCCTGGCTTAAGGTCACCTCTTGCAAATGCAGCTTGCAGTTCTTCGTCGGAATCTCCAACCTCTTCATCGTCAGAGGATTGATAATACGCGTCGTCTTCCAGCATTTTCATATCGTTTGACTGGATCGGCCTAAAATAAAAATTCATAATAAAACATTTTAAAAAGCAACCCCAAACCCTATTTCAAAAATCGGAATTATAGAGACTGCTCAAGCCACAAATAACCAGTTAATATCAAATTTAATTTGCTGAACACAGCATACATAAACAACTTTAACTTTTTATGTATTAAATTCCGACTCCGAATTAACAAACTTAAAACAATAGTTTTTACTTACCTATATCACAAATAGCGTATTCTACAACTCCTGGTTGTAACAGTGTTCGCTCTGTATTAAACTAGCGATAATTACACTAAAAAATTACTAATCGTTCCTTTAAAAACAAAGCAAAAAGTTAAATATTTGCGTGCTTTTACATCTGCACACATTCACTTGTTTTTTCTAGCCACAACAAACAACGTGCATGAAGAGGTGCATGTTTTCAGCAAACTGAACATGTTCGCGGGCTATGCTCTCCTTCGATGGCTCATTTTACAAGCATTTATCAGGCACGCTGGTGCAGCTCAAAAATATCTTTGTTGCTCGCTCTCGCGTTGCATTTTGTTTACTTTTTTTACATTCGTTGAAATTAATTCAATTCGAATTAAATTAATTAAACCCAGTTAGATTTTACTAATCTTAACCATTGTGTGCTAAGAAATTACAAAGTTTCGGAAGTGTCCAAATTCTTCACAAGTACTTGCAGAATTCCGATCATTGGTCAATTAGTTTGTTTATTCAGTTCAGAGTTTTCGTGTGCACAACAAAATGTTCACATCCCCACAAAAGTGCGGTGTTAGTGCAAAACCAAGTGCGTAATGTCAAATGCGCATGAAAATTGTTCTGATAAGCAATGATAAGAAGTTATCATGATTATATATAAGGTGGACTATGGTGTTTGGTGAAAGGATATATTGTGATTCTCTGACAAACGAGTGAGTCATCCAAATCTACAAAAACGTAAGCAAACAACAACTTCTCATTTACGTACTTCCTATTTCATGTACATCGTGATAATTTGTGGTGGGTGATTAACAAAAGGTGTGCAACAATCTCTTCTCAATCTCAACTCGCTTGTCGTAACTTTAACCCTCGAAACATTAGTAAAAAAGGCGTGAGAATATGATATTTACGATCTTAGCTGATGACTTCTTTGTTTCCATCTGGAAAAATGACGCCACCCATGAGCCCGCAAGCTCATCAGCATCAGTAGATCGTCGTCGTCGTATTCTCATGATTATTGTGTTCTAGTAAGTACAGATCTAACTTTTTGCTAGTTCGATTCAAAGTTTATCATATATTCGCATTTGGGAACTATTCGAAATATTCTAACATCCCTGGAATGAAAGGCAAAAGCTATACATCCTCTGTAATCAGACTTACATGCGGAAACTGCTTTATATCAAAATTAACATCGTCATTCATCATTGCAATTGCAACACTCTGAACACATCAGCGCATTATTGTATATTTTACATTTACATTTGCGATCATGTCCAGAGATTCAGTCCAGCGTAATAATATTCTATACTGCCAACAAAAGTATGAGATGATACGATTTGGTACGTGTAGAAGCAAGGAATCTGTTTGAAGAAGACCGAAATGTTCTATCTGATTACACACTTCGCACTTGTATTCTAAATTGCAACTTGAACTTATACATACGCAACGCATATTATCTCTCAAATCTCAAACTTGTAAAAGCTGTGTGCTCCTTCTGTGCACTGCTCATTCATATACTCAGCTCTCTCTGTGTGTGGTTCCATACAGAAACCTGATACTCTTTTTTTAACTGGATACAAAGAGAGTGCACTTGTGCACAACAAGACCACCATAAGCACAACAAGTTCAGTCCTTTTCATTTCATACAGACATGTCATCATTTTTTATATGCTTTCACGTACTATTATGTAGAGAGTACCAAGTAGCCTCTGTGTGGTAGCCTTGTCGTTTATAAAGGCATTTTCTGTGTATAATAATATGTAACATACATTGTACTTTAACTCTCCATACATAAAAGCACGACATCCACAAGTTCTTATGCACATCTCGATTTTCCTACATACCACAGTTTCATATGCACAAGTTCTTGTCTTGTGTATCATATATATGCGTGTGTGTGGATTGTGGATAAAAAATTGTAGGGAGAATGAGAAGGTTGAATATCACTTGCGTAGGTATGTATATGGCTGCAGTTACAGTATATATATTCCTCCACTCCACTCCTGTAAACCTAACGTCATTGACTTCACTTTTGTATGCTATTTCCTAAATATCCTCTCCTTGATATGGGCAGGGATGATGGTGATGATGACTAAAGTATTTTTCTGACTGAACTGAAGGATTTTTGTTGTTTCACTCTCGGATCATGGGTCTTGTGATTAGTGAATTGAATGTGAATCACACACACACACACTGACAATATGTACACACGTTTAGTTTTTTAGACTAGAGCTCTTTCGTCTTCTCTATTGACTCGATAGTACGTAAATTATCAATAACACATAAAACTGAATAATCCTTTTTATTTAATTTAAGCAGAAAGTACGAGAGTGGAAGTATTATAAGTGTCATACGGAGTAGGCGAGAGATAGAGAGAAATATAAATATGCAATTATTCAGACAAGGTCTGTTGTCTGGTGCTGCTGGATAGTGTTCTTGTATACGACAAAACAGATGAGGATAATATGAGAGAAGGAAAAATGAATCATTATTTGGACAGTGATTATCCTTATAGCAGTTAAACAGCGTTGGATGTGTCAAGCTATATTCTCACACCAAACAGAGATCTCCAGAGTTGTGTGTGATTTATTGTGTTGTGAAGTAAAAGTTTTTTGCTGACAGATATAATCCTTTCTTCAACCTTTAGACAGTGAAGCATTTAAGAAGGTTTGGATTTTTTTGGATACTTGTATTTTTGATTGAATGTATTTTCATTTTTATATCTATAATTATAGTGGGTCGTAAAGTAAATAGTAGGTAGGTGTTATATGGAGAACTTTGCTGGAACTCCAGCCGAGTCGAAAGCCTTTGAAAATCCCATAAACACACTAATTTCACTTTACTTCTTTAGGCATTGAATTGATTGTGCATTTACTTACACGTATTTAGTTGTGCACAGTTATTGATTTTACTGCGACTTCCAACTTGGCTTGCTGAGTATAGGAAAAACAGGTATTTATCACTTTCATTGGTTCAATGGCTTTGATAATAATTATGCGTGAGTGAAGCACTTTCGTTAATGGTAAATTGCAAATGATATGATATATGTATTAATCATTATCACTTCGAATGACGTGCAACGAAGTGAATTGCATTAGACCAATGCATAATACGGTACGGTGGCATCCCAAAATCTCATGTCACATGTGTTTTCTAAAAATATAGACGCCTTGTCAAATAGCAGATGTAGATCGCTAATTATCACTTCAGTTATGTTGCAATGACTAATCCTGGATCTGACTCATTGTTGGAGTGACTGTGCGTTACACCATTAGCTGAAAGGGATTATTTATAACTTCCAGCTTCAAGTTTAGAGTTTCACTTACGTTATCAATATCAGTAGTTTTCTAGCATTTTTGGTAAATAGCAAATTGATTGATTGTGTAGTAAACTAGTTTAATCATTTTAGTAGTGTGTGTGTATGCACCTTTGTCATTAGTAGGTGCGCGGTTATAATTATTGTCAGGTGTGCAGTGAATCTGCATCTGAAGATTTGTGTAGATATTGCATATCGGTAACCAATCCCTGGAACATAATTTCCGTAGTTTCCTAATATTCAGGCTTCCCAATCAAGTACAGTTTGCTCTCTAGTTATTTGTTGAACTAGTCTACTAGCTTCTCATTCTTGATCAGGATGGTATCATTTCAGATTCACTTGAAGCTCAAAAATTAATAATGTAGTGTGCAATCCAGTCACAATCATGCTGCCTCGATTTAGGACTGATGCGTTTAAAATGACACGTTCTTCCAATACCGATGAGGAACTCCATATTCACTGATACTCATTACTTTTCCAGATTACCTGAAGTTTGAGTGCTTGCATTTGCATTCCACCATCAGTTAACAGGCAGCCGAAGAAGACATTTTTATAACGCCAAGTAGACTAAAATAATCAGTCACAATGGGAATTTTTGGAACTACGTCGCCCTTTGATCCGCTAGTAGGTATGGGTAAAGCACTGCCATTTCAAATTTATGCTGGCAATCTAGAATAAGGAATTTGATTTGTAAATTATCTTCGCTGTTTTCATTTCAGAAAAATGCACAGCAGAAACAAATACGAAAGAAGATTGGGGACTGATGCTCGATATTTGTGATAAAGTGGGAACATCGTCAGAGGCTCCCAAAGATTGCTTTAGAGCGATTATGAGGCGTGTAAAACATCAAGATCCACATGTTGTTATCTTGGCTATTACGGTAAACCTTTGTTTATGACCAACGCAAGCAAACAATTCGTGATCGAGCTCACCGTTAAATTATTTTAGATGAATAAATTTGAGATAAAATTATGTATTTTCAGCTTCTTGACACCTGTGTTAGTAATTGCGGACTGCCTTTTCATCTGGAAATTGCTTCAAGGGAATTTGAACAAGAATTTAAGAAACTGCTACAAAAGCACCAAGAAAAAACTATCAGAGACAAGTTACTATCGTGTCTACAGAAGTGGGCAGAGAATGAATTTAAATCTGATCCTCAGCTCGATTTAATCCCATCACTGTACAATTCTTTTAGAGCCAAAGGTTATGATTTTCCTTCAGATAGCCCAACGAAGGTATAGTTCAACAAATATTAATATTCACACATAATTTTGAATGACACATTTTAAGAAAATGTTCCTACGGTCAGCGTTTGCTAATTCATGTATATGATTTTTGAATTTCAGACTAAAAAGTCCGCTGGACATCACCATCATCATAAAGCTAAAGAGCAGGCTGCAACTGTTCAGCAAGAAGAGGCTGATATTGCTAAAGGTAAGGGTTTTGAATTTTACTGTTTCCTTTTATGTTTGCTAGTGCTTAAATCTAATGTTGAATGTCGGAGCTTGAGCATAACTGAGCTATATATTTTTAGCAATTGAATTGTCCCTCAAAGAAGCTCAAACTGGGTCGCCACAAAACAAAAGTTTGTATCCCCAAGTCGCAGGAGCGTCTGGTATCTCAAGTAGTAGCGGAGCAGGAGCAGCTGGAGCTACCAAGGACAAGGAGCCACGGAAAGTTAGAGCTTTATATGATTTTGAAGCTGCTGAAGACAATGAGTTAACCTTTTATTCCGGTGAAATAGGTATGCTCATATAAGTTTTAAAATCATGTAACGAACATACCTTTATCGGTATAACTGGAAAATATTTATGTGGAACTCTTCTAGTTTTTGTTTCGGATGATTCTGATCCAAACTGGTGGGAGGGTGAGAATCAAAGAGGTCGGGGTTTGTTTCCTGCTAATTTTGTTACACCTGATCTGGATGCAGAGCCCTCACGTAAGTTAATTTATTATTGTATTTTAAATAGCTCACAATTTTACAGAAATATTAACATTAACATCTTCAATGCTGCTTAGCCGAAACCTTTATATTATTGGAAACTTGTTACTTTGTTTTAGAATATGAGACGAGCACGAAGAAACTCGTACAATTTGCAGAGGAAGTTGAGGTGAAATCAATAGAAACGGTTGAACCTGAAGTAGTCGAGATCGATGAAAATAAAATTGACACGTATGCAAATCTATTATAAAAGCATTGGAGTTAATTACTTCCGAAACAGTATATATCATTTCATTTATTACATTTCTGTAGGGTTTTACATATGTTACATGAGGCTGATCCAACGGGTGAAGTAGCTGATCCACCTGAACTTGCGACTGTTGAAGGTAAAGAATTATAGACAGTGCTGCTGATATGAATTTAAGAACATGTTTTAATTGTGTCCCTTTGTGTCTTACAGAGCAAGTTCAACAAATGGGGCCACTCATAGATCAAGAACTAGAGAAAATAGATCGTCGTCACGCGCAGTTGACTAGATTAGGAGGGGAGCTAGTTGAAGCACTAAATATGTACCATAATTTAATGCGCGACCCTGGAATATCTCCTCAAGTTAGTTTACCGTACAACATGAAAATGGGAATGCCAATGGCGGGCCCTGCTGTCTCGGTTCCAAACTTCCATCCAGGAGGAGTTGTGCAACATTCTTATGGCGCTTATCCTCCATACGACATGAACGGTTTTAATTATCAAAATCAAATGATGAGACCGCCCACGCAACCGCCTCATTCCGCTCCTGCATCGTCTGGTCCCGCATACAACAGCATGCCATATCCACCTCCCCACACTCAAATGAATGGTGTAAATGCAGCGCAAGTGAGTAGCCCAAATCATTCAGGTCATCCAAATTCTGCACCGATGAGCATTCCGAATAGCCAGCCTCCACCAATGACTCAGCAAGCTCCCATTCCAAATCAGCAGCCTCCTGCATCTTCAGTAGGCCAAGTAAATATGAATGTTCCTCCGATGACCTCTGTGCCCGGCCAGATTCAGTACAGTGCACCGATGATGATGGGTCAACAGCATGTTCACATGATGCATCAGCAGCAGCCTGGAGCGCAGCCAGTTCCGATGACAAGCATGGGACCTGTCCCACCTCCGTTAGTATTTCATTGATTGACAGTGGCTCCTTAATTACTACTTCAGTTGCAGTGTTACTCCATGTTCTTTTGTTTGATTTCACTTTCAGTGGAATGGCACCTCAGCAATTTGGACCACCACCAACCCAGTTCTATTCTCATCCCCCAGCTAATGCCCCAGCAATGTAAATTGAAGGTACGCATGAGCAACTTGACGCTACGGGAAATCAACACGTTTGAGAGCGTGAAACGGTTGTCTGCCATTGTTGTACAGTTGTACGGCTTGTTTGGATAGCAACTTAGTCTTTTTATTGCTGTGCTAAAATATAATAAAAACGACAAGTCGTTTTTCTTATAAACTATGATGGTCTTAATATAAATATTCTATGGATAATTTCTAGCGTAAACCACTGTAACTGTAAACGCCTTGCTACACTATATACGCATTCATTTAATATTACATTTAATATTATTTAAAAGGATATAGATATGCGGAGTAGAATGGAAGATGTAGTTATGTACAGTCAGTTTGTACACAATATATTGTGATGCTAAAGATTCTGATAGCTAATTTGCAATTTTACCCTACCATGATATTGTACGTTTAAAAAATCGTTTTCGCGTTTAAGCATTAAACTTCTACGATATATATAACTATATATGATTATGTGTCAAGAAAGTGAGTATAATAAAAAAATGTATGCCTGAGCCTGACGGTGTCACCACCATCCTATCCTTTCACTTTCACCTGTTATAGTATCAGAGCGTTACAAACACTTACAGTATGCCTTCAACCTGCATGCTGCAGCCATCATTATATATGATTGATTCTGATCCTAATCTCGATCACCAATATCCTCCTGAGCTTATAAGCGATAACCTACGTGCCCCTGAATAATCATCGGTCATTATCCATCAAATACCTGGTACGAAAGCTGAAGCTACACACCTCACTTCACAGCGCATTGCTTCATCCGATAACGAAATGTTACGCCTTTACCACAAATATTTAGACTCGACTTCATCAAGCACGGATCGTATCCCAATCCAGCTAAATAATTCATGACAGAAAGGAACAAAGGCGACGCAAGCTCAGCTCACACACTGCAGCCACATTTCATTTAATAATACAGCAAAAGGCACGCAGCAATTTTAAGCTAATGAAATTGCGACAGAATGAGGCTTCTGTGTGCAACACAAATACTCAAGCTAGTTATATCCAGACAGGATAATACCAGCAAAATTGACTTTATCGCTATCTTACATATCACACTGATCGTGAGTACGTACGTACATTGTCTAGGGATATTCCCAAAAAATCTACTTCACCAGAGACCACATTCATATATATACCTAAATTTTCTTATGTTTCTGACTTTGACTTCACATTCACATCCCAATGTCCGTGTGATATACACTATCTGTGTATGTACATTTTTTTGCTATCCATCCGTATCCTTCATCATATGCCTTCTCTCCTCTCTGCATTCTGCATGGTTTCATGTGTTTTTTATGTATTGCAAGAGTGCAACTTGTGTATTGTTGTATTTGAGGATTAAGATAAAAAAAGGAGTACACAGCCGCAGCTGTGCCTATGGTCAAGTATATTGGCATTGCCTTTCCCTTGAGCTGGTTAATTACACTCTTTTGTTCCTCCTGGAGCACTTTTTTGGGGGCACACCGCAGAGCTGTAATTGTAATTAAACGGTGCAGAGAATTAACTTGTATAAAAAATCAGCATCGCTTTGTTAGCTTGCATACACCTTTACACATCCCCTTGTACCATTGTGTACACTTGTGGATTATTAATGCTGTTGTGTCCACATTAAAGACAGGCAGGGCAAGCTTTAGTTATTAACTTGCTTTCAATTTAAATCTTCCAATCAAAGTTAAAAGAAAGTGGGAAGGATTTATAATTTACTTTACTCACTCAGTAAATGACGATTATCAATCAGCATTTCAAGCCACGCAGCTTCAACCTTTACACTGCATTGAGGTGAGATCTGGAAATATTTAAGCTTTGGCAGGGGATTGTAGAGAAATTTCACTTTTGATTTAAAAGTGTAATCTCATATATCTCATGTCAAAAGACATAACAAAAGTACGCATTTTATTAATTTGTAGGACACTGAAGAATTGGCGAAGATGAGTCTATAAAACGCAGACAAAACCGTACATGAAAAGCTAAATCCGCAACCTTGTGCCTTTGTCGTTCCAAGGGTAAATCTCGCAATCTTTTAAGCTTGTTTACAAATTTGGTGACGTGATTCACTTGCCCATTAAATGTAATGTGAATTTCCATGTCATACATGTTCCATAAACCTATTTATAAACATAAAGTATTTTCATGTCGTTTCGTCAATGTCTTTTACAGATTACAGGAATCTTCTCTTCTGAGAGAGTATGTCAACTGAAGGGCGTCTGTAGAAGCACGCGGGACGACGCGAGTAAATATTATTGATACGCAAAAGCGAGTGTCTGCTCCAAAAGACAGGAACTGCTGCATTAATTTCGGAACCACAATCGCACAAAAGTTCTGTCGCTTTCGAACTCCAATCCATTAAACAAAGGATGGAATAAAAATATACAAAAGTGAAAGTGCATAGATTCTTGTGCGTGCGAATGCGAATCAACTGAATGACTGCATTTCTGGAAAGCGTCCAAATAAAGAAAAGGTTCGTGAGTGGTGTGGTGACGAGGAAATTTAACACGCAATCACTCCACTACTCTCATTCCTCCCGCACAACCACGCTGTAGGACGTTGTGGAGGAGAAGCATCATGTCAAAAATAAACTATGAACAGTAAGTAACTATTTATTTTTCCAGCAATTTGTTCACATTCAGTAGTCATGTATATATAGTATAGTAGGTTGATTTAAAGTTTAATAGAGCGTTGCATATGCGTGAAAGGAGTTATCTCTAAATGCAGTTCTTGGACTGCTACTGCTATCTCTGATCTTTCATCGTTTTGAAATAAAAAATTAGATCTGTAGGTACTATTGAATTGGCATGTCCTTGCCGATTTGATTTGTGATTGCTGAGCATTTTTACTATGTGTAGAGTTGGCGTGCTGAACACAAGCTGATTTCACTTTGAATGAAATTGGAACATGAAATTGAAACGGGATATATGGAATGCACGAATGTAGGGTGAGAGAGTTGTTTGTTATACTGATTTATCTGTAGTTTGGAAAGTGCAGAGGGTCTGCACTGCAAAACATTTCTTCAATCGATTTTTATTACCAAAATCAATAATTGCGAGATTATTGAACTGTTTAAACCATGATTTATTTTTAAATCCCCAACTGCGCAAACTGTATTTACACATGTCGTTAATTTTTTCTATATACCAGGATCACAACATGAGCACATGGGCGTGCAAGGATGATGTAGAACTAAATTAAATATGTATAGTCGAAGTCAAGTGCAAAAGGACAAAATGGGATTTAAAATAAAGGTCCATTCTCACAGACAGAGCAGAACGCACAAATCCTTCGGTTATATTTGTTGGTCTAAAGGCCGAGTGCAAAACAAATCACGATGAGAACATGCATCATGTTTAATTATTGAGGGCTCCTTGGTCGTGTGCAATAATCGCCTTTGTGATAAAACCTCAATCTTGTACAAACAATTGTCTCTATTTGTCTTCATCGTAGAGCAGTAGCTTTAGTACAGACATAAGTGTCGCATTTCATGTGTATATAACTAGATTCGCCCTAAAGTTTGAGAGTTCCACAGAGAATTAAAAAGAATCTCACATATCTGCGTCATTGAACAGGACTAGTTGTCGTCCTCATCGCGATTAATTGCGGCTTATTGCAATCACTTGTGAAATCCCATCTCCCATCCTTCAGTCCAGGCAGACTAACGAAATCCCGACATGGCTCATATCATTTTGACAGATCAGTTCAGTTACAATGTTGGGAGGTTGGGACTGGTGAGAGATCGTTTGCCACTCTTATATAACATGATACGCAATGTGTGGTTTCATTTTCATATGAAACAGAACGATTGACGCTACAAGACATGTATGTTGCTAGCTTGCAATTTTTTCTGTCGAGAAGGTTCTGTTTTAGTTGGATCCATGCGTTAAAGGCAATTCCATTTACATAGCGCAACAAATTTATCATGCATATTGATGTGTTGTTGGATATAATTAATGTCTTACAGTAATGATTTCCAGATTCCAGCACCTTGTTCAACGCCTAACAGATAACCACACACTTTCATGCCATGCAGGCAACTTCTAGGAAATTTCGATGTGGGATGTGACCACAATACCTTCATGTATAGCACAGCACATCACATCCGAATAAGAAATTGAATATGTCATGAACTTCTGGTACAGAATAGTCTAATGATGATTTTGTTGCACACGGAGCAAACTGTTTGCACATGCGACAAGGCAAGCAAGGTTTTCTCCTGATATCACATTGACGAATTTGAACCGCCTGCTAAGGATATAGAGATATGATCATTTTTTCCCTTTATGAACTTCATTCACCTTCCCGTACGTTGGTTTGGTATTGGTAGTAAAATAAGTTTGCTCATCATCAGCAGAACTAGTTGTCCATTTATGAATGTTTATGTACATTCAAACATATTGGTTCAACGGGCGATATGCCATTCCGCTCCACTTCCACATATGCCAACACACTGTTCAATGTAAACATATCACGCATATTCATATAAAAATGATATCAGGTTAAAGTCAATCTGTAAATGAGAAGGCATTTTGTGGCCAGATTAGATAGAAAAATGAAAAATGTTGGGTAGTGTGCACACTCGAGGTCTACGCGCACAAACGGTCTTAGAAATGTGAGGTCGATTTATAATTCAGTTCTTGGCCTGGTTGGTTCTGGAGGTTGGAGCCCATGTGCATAAGACAAAGACAGAGCCGGCTTATCTGCTGTCAGCAATATCATATCATTCTTCTGACATTTAGTGTATTCATTCACATTAAAAAGACGTCCTCTGTGGTCAAATTAAGACATGACTTTTTCTGAGTTAGAACAAAAAACCCCATGAATCTCTTGATTTTTGAGGACGATACTACCACAACTTTCTTCCTTGTGGTACTTTTCCTTGTTGAACTTTAGGAAGTACCTACATTACAAGACAAGTACCTAATATCATTTTTTTGTGACAAAAAATTGGTAAACTCGTGTGCGTGTTTAAAGGACACATTCAGCGTAGTTGTAAAGCTAGCCGGTTTGCTGCAGCTTGTATATATAGCTTAGTTAGACTTTCGCAAGTCCAGAGTCCATAAACGTGAGAAAGTTCCATTTTCATACAATTAGTCGATCAATAAAGTTCAAAGGAGAGATCTGCTGCTATTTCCAAAAAATCTCACAAAGTCCTGTAAAGTAAAAGTGGATAATTAAGTGTCATCTTTTCTAACTATAATTAGTAGCGTGACACCATGAAATCTTAAGTAGGAGTGATTATGTAACTGGTCCAGTGCTAAAACTGTTATATCGTCAATACAATATAATATAAATCGGATTAAATCGTTTAGTTATTCGTGAACTCATACCCAAGTTTGAGCAAAAATGAAAGGGGAACGTGCTCCATTGTAAGTAATGAGTAATGGCTTTTTTGCTTTTAATTTAACTTCAGTATTTTGACATTATTATTTGCATGGATCTTTACAATATCTTTGAGCACACTTTGGAGTTTCATAACCACAGCTGCATATTTCACCAAGAAACTTGTTACGGTTGAGGTTGAGACGACCAAAGATTACACCGAAATTTGTATTTTCTCATTGGAGACGACAGTCCGTGTCCGTGTCGTGTTATATGATAGATGATTTCATCGCAATTTGTGATTTTGTGTTAACTTGACATTTCTTGTTATTGTCAAGTTGCAGTGGCACACGGCATCGACATGGCCATATAATCTCTGTTTAGCGTGATGTGTGCAACAGTAGCACTGCACAACTCACGTTGCTCAGGGTCTTTACTGGCGATAAGGATAAAAATGGTGTTGTGATTGTGATGAAGGTGAGTAATACTGACTGAAACAGTGAAAAGAGAGTGCAGTGTGCAGAGATCACTGACCAGCAAGCACATTTTCATGGAGGTCTGGAGAAACACTTGGTATAACTACTCGAGATTAACATATGTAACGTGCGCTACGCTACCGTTTATGTGACATTCATCTTACATAACAAAAAATGCTACAACTGACGATGAGTGAGGTGCAGCCAAAAAGAGGGTCTCATAATGGGAATTAGGATTTAAAACAGCAACCCACACCACGGTGCAGATTATCTGTAGCTGTATATGACATTCCCTGGAATGGAACTTGGATTGATTGATATATAGTGTGCATGCGAAAAGCCAGCCCAATTAAATGTTTTTAGTTTTGCACACTGCACAAAAATGCCAATATCCGTATTCCTTGTTGAATACATATGCAATCACAATATCACGGTGTGATTTAGTGTAAAGGTGCAAATTGGCTATTTGTTTCCCACTTCGTTCTGGAAGGTGTGTTCCCTTTTATAATATTACGTGAGAAATCCATGCACTATAGTAAATGTATTGTGGAAACTACACACACATAACACGCCTCTGAATACAAATATTCTCACTCTCAACTGCAAACTATCATGAAGCTTTTATTTGCATTTTTAAAGTCAGGCAAAAGACGAATTGTGTTTATCCAAGCACCATTATTCAATCGCAAAACTATCCGCTGCGTCTTTGTCTTTTAGCAAGGGCTACATTTTCATGCATGGTTGCAAGCACGCATGTTCGTTTAAGTATAGACACAATTCTTGGAAATATGACAAAACCAACGCTTGTCTACGATATGATAAAAATGCATGTACCTCCATTTAATGATGTTTTAAGTATCAAGTGTTCACAATTGTTTGAGGAGCCACTTCTAACTAAGTAGCTGGACCTACTTTCATTGAATTATTACGCTGAGTGTGCATAATACACGAGGATAAACTTGTGATAAAATACTTCTCCAGTAATGTTTAAGATGGCAAGATGAATACCTTGTAAAATGAAATGAGAAGTAAACATAAAATTGTTAATGAATAAGCGTGTGTCGGGAATACCGAAACCTTTCAATGTTCCATGTTTGCCGAAGCATGTCCATAACCCACCGACGTGAATGACGTGTGTTGTTAGCAGACTGTGAGGTACTATCATTGAAATTAAACGCAGATGGTGACAATTTACGATTCTAAAAACACACCATCACAATAATTAAGTGGACAAGATGCGTGCGGAATGGAATATTTATAGGGAGACATGTGCATTATTTTCTGTTCTCGCAATGCATACTTTCGCAGTGCGTATAATTTCATGAAAATCGCTAGGTGAAATGAAGAAGTACAAGAGTACAAGCCACATGGCGGCATAAAGGAAACTGAAGATATATAAGAAGATCTCAAAGATGTGAGAGACCGAGAGAGCAAATACTTTCAAGTGTCTTTGTACGCCAAAACTCCTCTCCTCACGTAAATTTACACGTTGGCATTAATGACATTGAATAATGGTTTTCATAAAATTTGATTCGCGTTTATCAAATTCAGTTCAAGTCTGTAATCTGTAATCAACTCGGTGTGAAAGTGCACGGATCATCTTGAAGCAAATTCGTTCAGTGTCGTAGTCCTAGCGTAGTTGAAGCAGGCTTCTTTCACATGAAATATGACGGAAGACAAACTTGATAAGAGGTTAAATATCTCTGATTTGTGTTTTGGTCGGAGTATGAAGTGTAGGGTCTTAGATTTGATTGTATATCACGAATCACGAATTATGTGTAAGCATGTAATATAATGATAATTTTTCGAAATTTCAGATTAGCAGAATCTACAAGCGTGAAATGGTATGGGGAGGAGGAAGAGATAGTGACCACCGTCACCTCTCCCGGACCTGAGGATAGGAGTATTGCAAAATCCAGCTCGTGTGTATGTCTCACATCTGCAAATACAACCTCCGAGGATGTAGGTCCGGGTTTAGGTGGATGTCCGAACTGTGGACGACGTCCTTCAATGGGGATAACTATAAAGATTGAAGGTAAAAATTAATTTCTTAATAAGCTGCACTTCGTTAGAGCAATCGTATGCTATACACTTCTGAACTCTGAACCTAATGTGCAACTGAATAATGCTCTTGACTTTACCTCTGCATCTGCATTGTAATAATCATTTTCATTGTATTGCATAGCATTGCTGTTTACTATGAAATGGATATTCAATTATCAAGCTTATTTTGTCACATCGACCTGAAAATGGGAAATGAAACAAGGATTATGACTAGGGCATTTGCTCATACTAAACGTTCGTATGAGACGATGAGAGTTACGCCGTAAAACACTGCTATTTGTAGAGCAGAACAAACTCAATTAGCACCTGCCCGTATAATATATCGCTATTTTATTCAGGTTTGTTAGGTATTTTAGGTACATCGTAGCGGTACGTGCAGCGTCACCACTACCATCGTTCATTTTTTTACTAAATATTGTATGGAAACATTTGTATTTTAGTATTCATCCATTCCGCAGTAGCAACTAGCAGAGCAATAGTTCATTTACCAATAATGGTTCTCATTTTCTATTCGGATTCCCCAACAAAACAGTTAGCAGTAATCTGGTCAAGAACTTGGGATTTATGTAGCTTCACACGTCACGTGATGCGGACAGTGTGCATTTCGTTGTTGTCCATATCTATATCTCATTTAAAGCGACACATCGAAACAACTTGGTAATGCATAATGGTTGACGCTTGCCACTGATATGGACGTAACAAAGGAGGTATGCATTTGTATGGAGAAAATGTTCTAATTAGATTAAATTTGGTCGGCGAAGGTGTGTGATAATGTAGCATAAGATCACTCCGTGTATATTATCCAGTGGAATGTAAAAATGGAAATGTTGCTCGTGCTACACCGACACCATACTAGATACCATGGATGGCAAAAGGGAAAGCTTAATAATACCTACCTAACGACAAACATATCAATTACCAATCATCTTTATCCTGTTACGAATTCTCCAATTCTAGCTGGCCATTCGTTATAATGCTCTAGATGTAAAATGCTTCATTTCTCTGGTCGCCGTTGATTTGTGAAGTATACTATATCCAGTCCAGGCCAGAGAATAGGGAACGGTGAAGATTTATGGTATAGGAAGAAGGCAGGTATACTTAAAGGGGGATGAACTTTGCTTCTGGAGAAATTTAAGGAATTCGAAAAGCATAAGCATAGTAAGGATTTGTTAAGAAAAAGACTTCGTTCAACTCAAATCTGGTCACTTCGAAGGTCTAGTCAGATTCCCGGAAGTGTTTTAGTATACGGCAGCGGCATGGATATCGGCATGAATAACAACAACGAAAAGCAGAATGTGCAAGTGGTGCGTCCCTTACCTACCGGGATCGATAACACAAATGTTGACACAGTTATTTTGAAAATTTTACCAGATTCGGGCGAACACTGTCACGATGATGAGCACAGACATGCAACAGATAACGTGGCTCGGAGAAAGCTATGGATAGCTAGTGTTCTGTGTGTTGTATTTATGATTGGAGAAGCTGTGGGTAAGAAAAGTTTGCTTTTATTGCTGAAATTTATCGGTTCGAAGCTGTACAATGAGTAATAAATTTTATGATTGATTACTTTCTGGTTCCAGGTGGGATGTTAGCTGGTAGCTTAGCAGTAGCAACTGATGCGGCGCATTTGCTCACAGATTTTGCAGGGTTTATGATATCGTTGTTCGCCTTGTATATATCCGAAAGACCAGCAACGAAAACGCTTAGTTATGGCTATCATCGTGCAGGTATGTGTAATGCAAATTTTCATCAAGTTGAAAGTTTCCACTTTTCCAGAGGCTCGCTCTATAATATACGTGTATTTTTTTCTTCGCAGAGGTAATTGGAGCACTTACGTCAGTACTTCTCATTTGGGTCGTAACGGGAATCTTGGTGTACTTAGCGGTGCAGCGTGTAGTTGATCAAGAATTCGAGATTGATGCGCCAATTATGTTAATCACGTCTGGAATTGGTCTGATAGTAAATATCATGTAAGTCAACTCTTGCACACAACATGTTCACTCATGTAATTCCTTTTATTCGCATTTCATTTTGTGCTTATGAGCTAATGGTTATGTTATGGGGCTAACATTATTTGCATTTTCTGTAATCACAGAATGGGATGTACCCTACATCAACACGGTCACAGCCACGGAGGAGGTTCAAGTCATGGCCACAGTCATAATCATGGACATAGCCACGGTTCTAAGCCAAAGACGAGAGAAGTTCATGCAAACGGTGGTTTCGTTCCAGGAGCACAGGAAGGGGACAATCCAGGTCATGATCCCAAAGAATCTAGTGGCGAATCAGATCATAGCTCAACTCTTGGACAAGTGGCTGTCAATAAACCTAATATCAACGTGAGAGCTGCTTTCATTCACGTCATAGGAGATTTTCTGCAAAGTGTTGGCGTGTTTGCAGCTGCGCTTGTGATATACTATGAGGTAATTAACAAACGGATATATTCAAGAAGAAAGCGATCTTGAAGTCAAAAGTCTACGAGTTAACTAGAGAAGCTATATATATGTGTGTGTGTGTCTATTTTCTCTATTTCCAGCCAAAATGGGTAATCGTTGACCCAATTTGCACGTTCCTCTTTTCTATCTTGGTTATCGGCACAACGTTTGCAATCATAAAAGACACTCTGGTAGTTCTTATGGAAGGTATGTTTCAAAAACTTCCTTGTACAACCAGAACATTAATGCGTTATGCGAAAGCATATTAAATTAAATTTTTCTGTTCAAACCTAGGTATACCGAAGGGAATCGATTTTAACGAGGTTAGAGAAACTCTTCTGCAAGTAAAAGGTGTTTACATAGTACACAATCTAAGAATTTGGTCTTTATCCATGGATAAAATCGCTATGTCCGCTCATCTAGCAATTGGTAAGTTTTATCAGCAAATGCATAATCTTTCAGTAAATATGATTCATCATTGTAGAAGGAAAACTATATTTCTAATCTGTTATGTAATTCAATAATGCAGAGCCAGGCAGCTCGAACGCCAACAGCATCCTAAGAAAATCATCCCAACTGGTAAAGGCGAAGTATGGATTTTGTGAAGTCACAATCCAAATCGAAGACTTCAACCAAAGCATGCAAGACTGCCGAAAATGTCAGGAGCTAAACTACTAAAAAATACGGATTACGGAGACTATGAAATGCAATAGTTTGTATAAACCACAGTTACTATATAGCCGTACAAACACTAGTGTCGCATAGACATTGAACTTTTCCTTCCATACCATTCCATATCATCGTCGTTTCCAGAAATGAAGAGATTGATCTAGTTTAGGTCTATAGAGAGATGTAGAATGATACATGGAGATTCTACATCTAAAAGGATGCTAATGAAAGGTCGATGTTAATGTTAGCGTTATCATCGTTATCGCTCATTCAAAATATTTGAAGACAGCTAAGTTAGAAAATATACTTAAATATTGAACAGTGTGCTCCTTTATACATACTTGATTGAAGTGATACGTGCCAAAGATTACATATTATGGACACTATCCACTTTCAATGTTTTCTTCACTCAAATAATTCTAACATCGTATATATATTTAATTACTTCCGATCTTGATTATAAGAAAGCTTCCAGCTTAAAAAACCGATGAAGACAAACAGTATAATACTTTCTTCAGTACGGCCTTTAGATTCCTGACCTTGATCTGCACTTCTTCCACGGGTCCTTTTCCTTCAAAAATGGACCTTCAGTCAGAATGGATAAGGTTTATAACGTAAAACTATACTTGCATAATATAGTAATTATGAGTATGAGTCAAGTTAAGATAAGCGATTGTTGTAATTGTCTAAATGCACTCATCCTCATTGTCTTGCATAATATTTTCACTCATAATGTTTATTATATTTACTGCATGTGTGTAACAAAATATTTTACTTTACCTCATGAAATTAAAATTAGTTATATATTTCCTCTTCTAAACGATGTTCATGATCATCATCATGATTGTAAGACTAGGCATTTTAGAAAATAACTCCAGACGACATATTCCTTTGAAATTATAAAATGATTAGAAATACTTTGAAATTAGTCATTCATTCCTCAAACTGTATGTGGGTGTAGGCGTGGGTGCAACTCAACCTTATAATCATTAAAAATTAATCTTCCACACTTCTGCTCACACTCAGAGTAAAACTAGTATATAATTTAAAATCGCATGTAATACTAATAAGTTTACTAGTTATTAGTAAACTTGGATGATTTTTACGTGAATATATTGTTTGTGCGCAACTATGTGGATTGTCCTATACATAAGCTATGTAATTTAAGCTTTATTCGTGTTTGTCAATTTTATATCTGTGATTTCATGTACCATGATAAAAATGGGGGTTGAAGCTGAAGAGTAAAGATGTTCAAAATTTACAAGCCAGAAGAAGCCAACGTAATTAAAAAGGTTCATTTAATTTTTGGGCATATTAAAACATAAAACATTTCATGTCTTGCAACAAAATATTCTAAGCAAAAAATACATACCCTGTCCATATGCAATATGCATACAACAATAATTACTGTTGCAAAATGCATGAAATAAAAAAATGGAATTATTAGCGGACAATGTGCTTTCATATATTCCAAAAATGCATAAAAATATCAACTCATCTGTGCATCCAGCCTCACAAAATCACATAAAAAATCTTCGCTGGAGTTTATCCATGTGCACGTGCGTGCATATATATTTTCATGCATGAATGCACTTTTTGTGTGTTTATAACGAAGGACCACACCGCGAGTCTCAACGGTTTACGGAATTTTTGTGTTTTTTGTCTTCTTGAGAAATATTTAACTTTTAAATCCTCTGTCAACCATCATGTGGATTTCGTCGGGGTTGTGTTCTGATGGACATTTAGATTTCAGATTAGAAATTGTCGTCGACCTCACCTGTCACCTGTTCAGTTAGGACGTTAGGAGGTTTAGCGTTAGAATCAACGAAATATCGTCTATTCTAGATTTGGATATTACCGCCGATCGTTAGTAATCAGTAATCGTCAACAGTTATTATTAGTATTTCCTAGTCATTTTTTTGTAAAAAAAAGCTGAGTGCTGGAAGGCGAAACGGAAATCTTGTGCGAAGGAGTGTCTTCAAGTTGACAACTTGTTTTCGAACTTGGTAAGCCGACATTAGTTTGGAGGGTAATAAAATTATTTTCGTACATTGTGTCATCTGTAACTGCTTAACTGTATGCACGTTCATCACGTAATTTGGACCGGCGACCGAACCTGGTAAACACTGTCGCCGGTGCATTGGAAAAACTTGATCGAAGGTGTTGACAGGAGACGTGTAGACGTCGACGTGTGCGCCCATAAGGTGCGCCCGAAGGATTCAAGACTATTTCTTTATTTCCACAATTCACAATGCCATGTCGTCGTTGGTAGTCTTCGTTTGTGAATGAGAGGATAGTATGTAGAGCTGCCAGATATGGCCTAGTTTAAGTTTGAATTGACAATTATGAATTATCATATTTATCATACATTTTTGCCATTAATGTCTTACTTACAGGCAACCTCTTTCATCTTTAACAAAGGATTCAGGTACAATAAACGTGAAAGTGTCCTTCTTTTAAACCGTACTTAATTGGTCAACAACTTTCACGGGACAGTCTCATCTCTAAACGAGTCCATGGAACCTGAACCCAAGACATCAGATCCCTGTGGTCGTTGCAAACTTTATGAAAAGGTAAAGTTGAAAGTATATAAAAGAACCTTGTTAAATCTTTCTACATAAACGAACATCGTATCAGTGATAAGCAAATAACATCAGCGGTTGTTCTTCCTTCATCCTTAGGAGCTCAAAACCAAAGATAAGACAATACTGGAGTTACAAGTGAAGTTGGGAGTGATACATCAAATGGCTACAAATTGTGAAGCTAAAGACAAACAAGAGGGCCCCAAAATTAACATTACAAAAGTGAATGTAGGGTTTACCTCGTCGTTATCCTGCGACGGACCTTCACAGAAGATGGCGGATAGTCCCTCCCATCATGTTCCGACCGGATCTCAACAAGAGAAGGTTCATACGATTAGGGCAGTTGGCCACAATGGGGAAGTTAGCCTTACAATCCAAGAAATCATCGATAAAGTTATCGATTGCAGCCCACAGAAAAATTCGGATCGGTTAATGGAGAGCAGGTGTGTATTCGTGTGTTCCTCTATACTGTGTTCTATTAAGCTTAACTTAACTGAATAGTAGGTTAAATTAAAACGTAACGTTTTATAAAGTTTTCTTAATATTCTTGTCCTTTTGATTCTAGGAAGGACGATCGTCTTCGGACTCTTTTCATCGAGTTGGAAAAAGATCTTGGAAATCTTGGATCATTGAGTGGGAAAAAAGGTAAAGCTCACTTAAATCCGTATTTCGTATTCGAAGTCGTATAAACGAAGGGACTCTTCGCTCGCTTCGAGAATTTTGTTACGAGGCATGAATAAATATTTACGTGTTGATCTTATAATTTTAAGATTCCGCTGGTTATGAAAGGCATGCCACCCACAAATCTGGAAAATCTAAGGAATCCCTACTGAAGAAAGGCAAAACTTCACCAACCAACAGATCCAACTGCTTCTCATTTTCGAATAATACTCGTTGTTCCCGTAAAAAACATTCTTCGGATACACAGTTGAATAAGCAGAAATCATCTAAGAAAAAATATCATACCCGTAAGAATTTATTTTCATATAACTTACCACGATCAAATTCAGTCCATTCGTCTGCCTTTGGCGAAAACTCCCTTGAAATCTTGCCCCATAAACAAAATGGTGGCATTGAACGAAGAACCAGATGCCCATGTCCGACTTGTATTCAGAGGTTTTCTGAAAGTATGAAAATGTATCAGATGCGGAGTAATATGCAAGAGAAGAATATAAATCCTAATCCGCGAAGTGATTTACAGGATGCAGATGATATGTTCGAAGATATTCCCGACGCAATACTGAAACGATTACCCAAAGACACTGAGATTAGCTTTGTGTTTTGAAAAAAATTAGCTCATACGTATCATGTAAATTCATTCTTTGTTCAATTCTTTAGATTAGTTTTATTCATGCATTATTCTCTTTTCGCCACTATGTTATATCATCTCTGATAGAACCTTAAGTTAATATTTTATCTCACATTTTTGTGCTCACTTTTTCGACTTCTTGGAAGTCAGCGAGCTTTCTAAATTACGTCGTAGGAAAAAGAAACCTTATGGATTACGACTTATCGAAATAAACTAACAATGTTCCTTGTTATTCTTATGTCCAAAGAGAATTTAGTAATCAGTATAATACAAAGTTGATACATATACATATGTATACGCGAATTGAGTTTTTCCTATGTACAGCTGTAAATTACTTTTTTAATACCTGTATGTAATACAACTACACAATCAAAAAATCACAATGTGTATTTTTATAGTTACAAACTAGTAAGTTTTTTCTGGTTTAAAATATTTGATTTACATTCGCTTAACTTTCTTTGCCCTTAAACCGTGTCGTGTTAAAATTACTTAATGTTATTCTTTAGATTTATATTTATGACGTTAATAAAATGTACGAAAAACTGTCAAAAAATCTATTGACCTTCTTCATCTACCAAGGTTTAGTATATTGGAATGAAGTTGTCCCATTTCATAAGGAGTAACAAGTAACACATAGCAGTTTCAGTGGATACTGTGAAAACATGGAAAGTATACAACAATCACACGCTACATTCAATCCGCTAAAAAGTGCAGCATCCATTCAGTAATGCTTGGACGAATCACAATTCTTAAAGCAAATATTATACACATTACACAATGGATTAATTAATGCTTAAAAGTACACTACAAAGTAATGTCTTCTTGACTGTTTCCCTTATTTTTTTCTTTCGTCACTTATGCTAATAATGAAAGTAAGAAAACTATTTCCAAAGCCATGTAGGTGTTTCCACCAATCACTTTCATACATTTACCAATTATTCAACTCAAAACATACTTTCACTCCGAAATATCGATAAAAATATCAGGTATGTGAAATGCGAATCATGCAACCTGCTGTGTAACCTTTAATCACAATCGCCTTTACATTAAATTCCTGCAGTCATCACCTATCACACTAGGACTAGGCCAATAAACACGCTCCTGACCACTTTGTGTCTTTTCATAGCGGCAGTGTTTTCGTCATGCGAAAAACTACCAACAAACGCTATTTGAATGAGAAACTTTTTGAATGTAGGAATTGCTTCAACTCTGATTCTAATCTTAGCAAAAGCTTATATATGCGTTCAACGAATTCACGCTCACAATTTAGAACATGAAGTCAAATTAGTTGTTCACAACACACTTTATTTCAGGGACAATTTTTCACAAAAACGTAGTAACTACTTAAGGATATTCGTGAAATTTTGCGCTACAAAGGTGGGCGAAATTAGGCCTTGCAACATATTCAATTTTGGATTGAATGTCATCTCCAGATTTTTCCATCAATATGGTATCCCGTGTCGCGAGGAATGACTTCGTCATCATCATTTTCCATGCAATTTTGGGCCATGATGTAAAGCTTTTGTGAGAGTGGAAATTAAAATTCATGCCCTTCAAATTTGCAAGTCCGTTTGATCAAAAAGCGTGCCTAGCATGAAAGTGATTAATCTTTAAAGTAAACGCGCATACAGTCAAAAGGGGAGCGAAAGTAAGTGAAAGCAATTTAGTAGTTTTGTATAGCTGAGCAACTTCTTTATTACAAAAGGACTCTGTCCAACAAACCGGGCCAAACATGAATCGACTAAACGAGCTCATTAAGCATAACTAATGTTGTTGTTTTGCAGTTACTTTCTCTTCTAGTTTTTGTGATGGTTTGTTTCGTCATCCTCGACCTATTCCCAGCTATATTCCTCAATTCCTTTGTGACTACGTACATGAAAGTCTTGTTTTCACCTTATGTTTTCCCCTGTCTTACATATTACCCCTTCGTGCGCATAGCCACACTTGTTGTAATGACCAAGGATGTAATAAGTAACAAGAAGACTTAATTAGTCATCCTAAAAAGAAGCTTTGTTTAATTAAGGAAACAAAAAGGGCTACATGAACACGACCTTGCATAGTTTACTACAAAAGCACTACGTTTTATGTATGTAAATTACATGGAAGAAACTAATAACTTTCATTTTTTATGACTTTCTCCTGACGAGAAAAAACATCTTATTAGAATAATGCATAAAGATTTTTTCTCTCCTTTTCAATTCTAATATAACTGGAAATGAACTCTTGACAAAAAAATTTTTTAACTGCCGTAGCTCTCTTGATGGCTTCAGTGGTTTACGGGATTTCACTACAGTTATTAGCTTCAGGAAGGCTACAATTTATTACACAGTCGAGTAATGTCGACAAAATCCGATAAGTTTTTTTCGCTCTAGCTTAATTTCTCGGAGTTAAGCCAAAAATAATTTTCAGAGCTAAAATAATAAGCCAGTGAACAAAGAATCTTCTACTTTAGGCTTGTGTGGTGCAAATATCGAAGTGAGTCCAGGACCAGAGGGTTATTACGTTACATTTGGAATGAAAAGTTACAGCTCCCTGCGGCAACTTGAAACCATTAGCTATCTCAGTAAGGAATACTATATACCTTTCACCGGAGAATTGTTAGGGAAAACCTGACTTTTCTCTATGTCCTCGAAGAAACTTTCTGGTTAAAGGAGAAAGCAGACAATATTTTAGTACCGCAAAAACCGCTTATTACCGTTACTGTTCCCTTTCCTGATTCTTTATGGTCTACCAGAAAGTCATAAATAACATCAGACGAATACACACAGGCCGAACATAACCAAAGAAAAAGAAACCAGACTTCATGCAGCAGTTTCTGTTCAGTCAAGAGACTGTTGCGGTGAACGTCTCTTTGGAAGTTGGGGTTCAGAAAGGGAGTCTTCATCATCATCATCATAAACACGTTACACAACAAAGTAAACTGTTCTACATTCGTTTTAACAATGGAATACGAAAAGGAGAATTGAATGTACAAAAGGGAACTTTGATTTAGAGCAAAGCAATGTCTTTGTGATGATGATGGTCAGAAAATGTGCTATGCTTCAGCTTCACTTTCACTTTATATGCTTGAATATCGATCGTCCAGAATATACTTCTCTCCATCTCCACCAAATTCTTTCTACAAATCTTCATGGGGCCATCAGATTTTCCGTATTTCAACCAAAAATTCAATCCAAATGAAGAATACAGTTACAAAAATGGAGCATACTTTTTCCTACGTTATGATTATGCTAATAATTCTACTGGTTTACCAGTTATTAGTGAATTGGTTACTTTATTAGTATAAATATTCATATAGCACTTTTCCATGTCTCAACTTTCGCTAAAGTAAAATGATTTCTACAAGCTAGGTCGGAGTTCAGGAGGGAATATATCATCGTCCTTACAATTCTCACTAGAATTATACCATTTACACAACTTTCTCCTAATCAAAATCATACACATCTTCATCAATCATACATATACACATACCATCCACATGTGGAACTTTCGCTTTTGCTCGCCAATTGCAAATCAATTTAAAATACTTTAATTACTAGCACTTCACATATCTGCACCAATTTCAGAGCAATCACTTTCACATTGTTTGTAAAGTTATAGCACACGGTATAATGTATGTCTACTATTTCATTTTCACCACTTTCACTCGTGATCAAATAGCAGTGACAAGAGCATAATAATATTTCAGTTTGCTCTGCAAATACACATCATCCACACATTTATTATATGAAACTGTTTGCCTTAGATAATGGAAGTTCACTTGTAGTCGTGTGTCGAATTCATTGTGTAAGTATTTACTTGAATTACAACTCACATGGTAGTGGATCTAACTTTTTGTTGATGAAGTGAAATCATAAATGACAATGGAAGTTGGGTAGAACGAAGTTTCTCATCTACTGTGTACATATTTTTTGGCTAATTTATTATGATCTACTTTTATAACTGTTTTTATGTGGTAAGAATGTCTTGTGTATAATATATGTATTTTTACTATATAAGATTTTTGTATAATGTATAAAGTTCTATAGCGCTATGTCCCACGTCTGCATTGAAAATGTAGGTCAGCAGAAGGAGAAAATTATTATTTCATCGAGTGTATTATAATAACCACATTTTTATGGTTTATTTACCTGGCTTGCATAACGGTCTTCCTGTGGTGTGGTTACGACGAGGATCTCTAAAAACGTTGTTGTATTTTTGTATATATCAAGTCTATTTTGGAGGAATATTTTAGAACTGTAAATCGTTTTGTATGGTAGTCAGAGTCAGTGTAATACAGTTTTTTAAAAATGTTTTGCTTAAAATCGCTATATCGTTAGTAGTAGTATTTTTTGTTGTTGATTAGAAGGTTTGTTTGAAAAAATGGAAAAAATCGGAGAGAAACCTTAAGTACTCGCTATTATACGGACATTCTCTTCGCCGAATTTTTGAATGGGGAGTCATACAGTTCTAGAACAGGACTGGGTGAGCGAGAAGGACTGAGCTCAAAGGATTCGGAAGGCATAATGTGTCCATGTAAGGGATGCTGTTGATGACCAAGGCTGGTCGTGGTTGAGGCAGTCGCCACCGCAGCCGCTGAGCCACCCACCCCAGACGACGAGCGATGGGGGTGCCGATGGTACACGGCGACAGAGACAGGTTTCCTATCAAACGGTTGCAAGTGCGTGATTTTCGCAGGTGACTTGGTCAGCGTGAGTCTTCGCGGGGGACGATGTCTTCGGCGTAGCGGGATCGGACACTTGGGACACCTACATGAGCAGACTGAGGTGAGTGACCCACCTCCCGGCGAGGTCACTTCGTTTGGTATGTGACACGAGATTATGGAGCCGTTCGCTGTGATCACATCACCATCTAGTCGTACTGCACCGGCAGCCGCCTGTTTATTTTTCAGAGAAAGCACAGAAAAAATAGTATTTTCCAATTAACTCTAATAGGGAAACATATTCGATTGGGGAAATGAAGTTGACGTAAGGATTACAGAGGGAAAGGGAAACGGGTACTAGGAACACGCGTAATAAAATGAAACAAGATTGAATGCCATTTCCAACTGATGTAGAAACGTTGCAAATGTTTGCTTTTCCTAAATAAGATTTTGCGATTGGACCTACATCCACATATTCCTTTCGTTCGTCTGTCGTGAAGAAACTCCTTTCCGACCTTTCTGCCAAAGATTCTCTCTGATCCTCTCCTTCTTTCTTTGATTTAATTTGGTGAAAACAGTGAAAACTTTTTCCATCTAAAAATGCAAAGACTTTTTTCCTAGCAACATTTTTGCATTTGTGCTCATCTCTAGTATTCTTGGAACGATTCAGAGACAAAGCAAAGGAGGTATGCATACAATGCGACGTTGGAGACATCTTTACGATTAGCGACACAGAAGAAAGTAAGGAAGATTCACGTTCATTTTATGTTCCCTGCTTAGCTCCTTATCTTGTGTTTAGTTCTGCATGAATTTTTAACGCTGCCAACGCTTGAGCCTGTAAGATATATGTATTTTCATTTTCATACAGGGAGAGACCAAAAAAGGACACATTTCTAAAGTTCTGTAGATTTCATTTTTGAAGTAAATTGGAACTTGTTTCTTTCCGAAGTAGAGTAGATTGGTTTTAACGAATGACAACGTAATTCAAGCATGGATTCTTTTCCGTTTGTAAGCGTCTATTAGAACATCTAGTGAGGGAGGACGTTTGTAAAATGGTCATGGCGGCACGCGGGTTCACACAATATCCACTTAAACATGTAATATGCGCGAAACGAGCACACAATAAGTATACTAGGCGCAGGGATACTGTTTACTACGAACTCTACCGTATCCGATAATTCGTCAGTAGATATATTTTTCATGACCTGACCCAAACCCTTCAGAATCTCTATGTACGATCAAATTGAGATGGCAAATTTCCAAAGTAGACAGGAATACTTAATGTTTTAAACCAGGCCAAGGCTGCCTATAGTTCAATGCGCCGATTGATTCTTTTCAAATGGTAAAATTGTCAACATAAACTTTTAAAACACAGTTGCAATTTATGTTATCTTAACGAAGTACAATGGCATCAAGTACTATTACCTAATTGCTTTTAAGCTTCAGACGTTGGGCAAGAGTGAAAGAATTCTGCAATGTGACGTAGTCATTAATGAGCTAACCCCTTTCGTTTTCCAAAGTATATATGTCATATACTACTTCGCATTGCAGGCAAGAATTATTGTTATAGAATTATAGAGATCGACGACTCGAACACAAGAAGGGAATGCAAGATAATAAGGTACTTTTCCACTATGTGCTGACAAAAATTAACTAGTTCTTAAACTAGTACAAGAAAATTAATTGTGTCGACATTTTAAGGCATTAAGACATTCGAAATAAGACATTCATTCGAAAGGCATCTCAAATGAATTGATCCGTTCTAAAAGGTGCAAGGATTGTACGCCGATATTAGGTAAAGAAACTGTACGGAAGTTGAACAGATCTATTAGATATAGTCTTCCTTTTTGTTCGGGAGTCCAACCTCAACCGTGGTAGGTATGTATTTCGCTCGTTACTTATTTCTTGAAACTCAAAACATGTGTCATCATTTTAAACGAATCTAAAAAGAGACGTGAACTGACATCTAACCATTATTTCTTTACTTCATCTCCATTTCGGAAAGTCGAAAGGTGGTATGATGACATGAAAAAAGGAAGCTCATTTTCTAGGAAGTACAACAATGGAATAAGGAGAAAGTCGCTTTCCCCATGTCCCTCTCCACCCTCCTCAATTTACACATTTTACTCGTTTCTCCGGAACAGACACCGTATTTTCCTCGTTAAAACACATCAAACGTGCTCAGAGCTCGTGATGAAGCCAAATAGGATATAAGGTTCACATCTCCACATGTATGTACATATAAGAACCAATATTATAGAAAAGGGATCTGCATTCAGTACAAGTGATGACTTCATCATCATCCGTCACTGGTTCGAGTTATGCAATGTTCAGCAGAAATGCAAACAACTCACGATCACGACCACTCGCTGACATTAGATGTCTTACCACATAATTTTTTTACTACTGCCAGCAAATTGGAGGAAAACGAGTTGATGGAGGTTTTGCACTGTAGTCGTATTAGCTGACTCAATAGAAATCATACATAACGCAATTTCACAATTTTTCTCCTTTTATCCTCGCCAAATTCTCTCTACGTTTAGTTTCCTATACACGAGCTATATATCCTGGCTGATTGCGAATCATCGGGCTTGCTCAAGTGTATACTGTATAGGTGAAAGCGAGAAAATAACTGGTTCCTAACCGAACCATTTCTCTGTGTGGCTTCGATTGCCTTAGCTTCCTTCCACGTTTCAGCGTTGATCGGTTTTGGTCAGCATTTAAGCTGAGACGAGTCGGGAGAACACGGCTCGTTAAAAGGGAATCTAATAATGGGAATTGTCAAGTAAATTGAATTGCTATTCAGTTGATGCGACATTTAGTTTTCCTCCAACGTGCTCCTGAATTACAATGGCTATATTGTGCAAGTTTAGGCACATGTACGAGTACACACTACTTTTCTACTTTTTTTCCGAGGAAAAGTGTTTACTTTTATAGGTTGGTTGGGTTATATATTTCCTCGATTTGAATTAGAGGATGTTGCACGATGAGAGCACAGCATGAAATCGTACTTATTGCATGGTTTTGATTGGAAAATGTGCTGCGTTCACTATAGCCACTCTGCAAAGCTGCTATATAAATCGGTTTTGTATTTATGTGTTTGCATAATCATCATTACAAGAGAGTGAACCTATTTTCCAATCTAATCCTTTCATCCGTAAACTTGACAGATATTTACAATAAAAAACGCTTCACCATATACCAAGCTTCATCTTTTTACACCATGATTTCACCGAGTGCACATGCCCATGCATACTCTTTTCTACGAGAGTACTAAATTTGACTCCACCCGACAAGACTGGTGATGACGAGGGGAGAGAGAGTACAATGCTTATTACTATGCACGCAACATGTATGGTGAAAGCATCACAAAAGAATTCTACCCATGACATTTGATACGCTTTTCCCCCTTTCTCCTCTCTCTCTCTCCACTTTTTAATATTTACTCAGCCTTTGATGGTGTACGCGCCTTTGTTGTGATGAGATGAAGTTGATCGTTGAGCTGCACAGAGCTTTAGCAAACCACCTGCCTCATTTCATGGAGAAAGAAAAGTTGTAATAGGATTTCGGAAGGATTGTGTAAGCTCTCTCGCATTCAATTCAACTTTCCCTATAAATGTGCATAATAATAATAATACGGTAAAGCTTCACATCTTTTTTTTTGACACACACACACATGGTTGATGCTTCTAACGATAGTGTCCTGAATGCGCAATCCCGTAAGGATTTGACAGTCATCTAGATATTTCTTTTCGAATTTCGCCATTTCCTGGAAACTCGTGTTATGCGATATCCAAATGGGGTTCAATCTGGAGACTAGAGTATTGTGTTGCATCCAGTTTGCTCATGACGGTAACATATAAATATGAATGCGCTAAAAATCAATGCTCACGGTCACCTCTTTGTCTTTTATGGTTCATAATGGTGTGTTCATACCAGAGCACTTGTCACTTATTTCACAATTTTTGTTCTGACTTGCATCATTGAATTGACAATAACAGGGCAACAAAACACTCACGATGGGTATACAAACTCGGCGTTGTTGATACTATTTACGAAACGAACATCATCATCAGCAAATCCTATAAAACGTTACAGTGTTTTAGAGATAAACTATTTCTGCAATAATATCATCCAATGCGAAGGTTGTTCTGATCAGACAATGGCGAGTCACTAGAACTACAACATTGAGAACTTGGCTGTCAGCTTGCATTAAAGACGAAACACGAAGTCAGGGACAATTTTAATTTCGTTGCTGTACGCCTTGTCAGGGCTATTTAGCAGTTATGGCACGTTCTCAGCTAATTTAAACCCCACTAATGCGAAAACTTTCTCTTTTCCAAACGTAAGGCAAGTTTAGGATAACAACCTTGCAATCTCCTCCTTTGTGATATACATTTTCTAAAGAGCGGTACTTGAAGAGAGACATTAACTTGCTCGTTATTATGATCGCCAAATGGTACCCTCCCCAAGTCTCTACCTTAACTTTTCGTACAATCGTAAATGTAACCCGCCGTAAGTCGGGCTAAGGGTAAGACGAAACGAAAGCAGCAATAACACCGCATATTGCTTGCACCATCCCGAAATAAGTGGTAGCATCTTTTACGAGAAGTGAAGGTGCACTCTTTCCTCCACTCAGACATAGAATCTTCATTTTCAGTGAAGCATCGATACGTAGAATAGCTACAACCTTTTCTGAGTCGAAAGCCAAAATGAACTCACCAAAAAAGTGGAGGAACACATTTAAAATCACTACAATAATTCTCTGCCACAAAGACAATCCAGTTCCTGTCCGTAATTGACTTTATGCCATTTTCGTTTCTCTCTCACTGTTTGCTTTTGGAATTGAAAAAGGGGAAGTGAGAGCTCAAGAAGGAAATACTACGAAAATGTAGGTCAGCTCATGGCAGTTCTATTATTTCAATATTTCTCAAAGTCGATAACGAAGCGGAATGGATTCTGGTCCAATATAAGGGTTATCGAAAACGCATTCCAGAAAAAGGTAGAATTACAATTACAGGTAATCATAATAAACCAAACAGGACTTTTGGAAAAGGGTTTAAGGAAATAATGGAATTTGAGAGGAAATTGTGAGTTTTTTTGCGGCACGTACCTGTAAGGCTTCAGCTACATCACGTCGCTCATCCTCCGTATTCATCGTGATGAAGCGCATGACGAGAAGGTTGAGGGAAGCGGCGACAATCGCGAGTCCGAAGAGGATAAAAATGAGAACAAAAGCAATATACCCTGGCTTATTGTCTAGGGCATGGTCCTTTTGAAGGGCGACCATGTCACCAAAGCCGATCGTCGTGAGTGTGATGAAGCAGTAGTACACCGAGTCGAAGTACGTCCAGCCTTCGTAGCGGGAGAAGGCTGCTGCACCTCCGGCGATTGTTATTGTGCTTAGTGTTGTCACCACGCATATTAAGTTCGTCTCTGTGGCTTCTTTATTCACACACCTGTGGAGTCACAAAAATTAAAAAAAAACATTTACAGATTTTGTGATACATGTACTTATTCGTGAATCAAATTCAAATCGCAGGAGTTGCCGAAGAAGCTGTCATAATATTTTCGTAGATGAAATGATTGCTGGAAGCGTCAATCGAAACTTCAATTTTATCGGTTCGTATTTCTTATTCATATAGCAATCTCTTATTTTTCGCGTATGTGCAATGATAGACAAGATTTCCGGTGAATCACCTAAATGAACATAAAACTTGCGGTATAAAATCAATTTTTTCAGTTGGCGTTCAAGTATGTCGTAGTACTCTTGCGTAGAATTGTCATTGGAAATCCAATATCAATTACTCGTCTCTATCATAATCCCCATCAACACCTCCACATATCTCACTCCAACCCAGTATTAATTTATTTTCCACATGTACTTCCCATTTACTTTCCCTTTAATGGTTTTTGCTCCCAAAGCACACCCGTGCGCAGCACCCATTTCATATCTGTTCTGGAGGTGACACCAACAGATTTCTCCGAAAATCGTTTCTAGCTTACGCGACGATGATATAACCCTTTTGTCATCAAATAAGTTTCTCGGTTGTCTGCGTCTCTACCTCTACCAGAACGTGGAGCACTTTTTCCAGCATAGTTTTTTAGACTTGTTATAAGCTTGTTAAATGGTCGAGTCATGCATAGGACACATTTCACGAGTGATCGCGACAGGAGTGAAATAGAGGAAAAATACTCCCTGGAAAACACTTCCACAAATAACTTCCGATATTTGATCTATTTCTACTTTCTAGTGCGCCATTCATTCGTGAGCATGTATCGCAAATAAACATTATTTGTCGGTGCATGTGGGCGGAAGGGAAATATGCTTCATGAATTTTACTTAGCACGAAAACCCTATCTCAAATATCAACAAAACAAACTGGTCAAGTGAGCACACAATTCATGATATTGTCATTGTCACCAACACTGCTTCATTTTGTTTGTCACATATTCACAAACTTGTTTTGCGTAGGACGAATATGATTGGGAAGAAAATTCTGTGGAAAGTAGGTCGCGTGGAAGATAAGAAGATTCAAATCAATTCAATTTTTGATACTTTCTCCGAACCCCCTCTGTCCATTTTCCTGGTAATGTTTGTTTGTCATGTGTTTCTGTTGATTCCAGAATTGTAAGTAATCAGACAAAGGTATTCAACAAGGAAGCACGAAGTTCGTTATTTCAAAAAAGAAAGAAATGTTTTACTTGTACCAGAAAGAAAATTGTTTGCTGAATGTGAACTCAACGTAAAAGCTAGTTTCATGAAGTCGCATATTTTTTCCGCTTTGGAATTCCTTCGTCAGCACTTCTTTAATTTAATTTTAAATTATGTTTTCAGTACTAAATGATGAAAAGTAATTGTGCAAAGCCTACTTTCACTATGCTACTCAACCATTTCCCCTTTTTCCATTTTTTCCGCTCTTCGGTAATAAAATGGAAGACGTGATGTGGAGATGGAATTTCGTCGAAACGTCAAATTAGATGGAACATGTGGAAGAACACATGTCTAGTTAGAGAGGATTAGTGAAGCAAGCAGAAGAGAAGGTTATTATGTAAGCCGAGTTCTTCGTAGAAGTACAAATATTCATTTCTCTACAAAGTACATCCTCTCATATATTCCAGTTCCAGACGGATATGCTTTAGCTGTTATTTGTGCAGCGTGCCATATGCATGGTGCTTTCTCGTCATGTTGTTTGATAACAAGATATTAAGCAAATTATATGAAATGCTCTTCTCTCGCTACTTGTGACGTTTTTCATGATACTCCGCTCTGAAACAACCCAGTTGGCAGCCCAACCTAATAACGGTAAACGAAGTGTGTCTCTCTCTCACACACACAAACTCCACGGTACGAAGTTGAAAGCTGACAGTTTTTTACCTGTTCGCTGTACGTTAAATTAGATGAGGAGCGGCGTGGATTTCCTTTCCCACCATTCCCTTTGTCAGCCGACAGACCAGAGCTCTCTGACAAAATAGCGTGAAAAATGAAGAGCAAAATGAAAGGAGACAAACGAAATTACCTGTCGGCTAAAGGAAACACATAACTTGATTATAGCTTCCTGTTTCACTCACTCTTTCCTCCTCCTTTATGTGTATATGCTCTTGTGGCGGAGAAGAAAAAAAAGTTGAAATATAAAGCGCTTGTTGATGTTTCTCTCATTCATGCATCTGATATATATTCTAAATTGCCAGCACTTTTTTCTTCATCCAAACAAGAAGGTGTCGTTCTCGTGCGTTATGCAAACACGTGATGCACGTTATTATGTATGTACATATCTTCGTTAGTATGTTTTGTAGAATATATTTCGTGGAAAATCGCTTTATATGTGACAAAATCTACCTCTTACTTTCTCCTTGCAATGAATTGGAAGGAATGTGACAGACGAGATAGAGGAACAAAATGTGCTGATTCGAGGAGAAAGAAGGATAAAATTATGTAAGCTTATTTGCAAACTTCCTTCCAATGTTACCTATGGGTATACTAGTAAAAGCAGCATTTTCTCTTGAGTCTACGGAAGCTCATTGCAACAAAACTCCTTTACTATTTTTTGTGTTTGTTGTATGCATGCATACCACTCTCAAAGAAACTGAGAGACTGTTTACTTTGTAGTGTTGCTAGTTACAGGTCGAAAAGTGACTCACAGTAGTCCACTAGATCTTTCACTTCGCATGGCTCAATTGGGACTGCGGAAACAAACGAGTTGCATTTTTCTAGAGAAGAAGGGAATTCACGCATGAATTCCACAGTTTAATCACAACAAGTTGATTGGGTTGAATAACATGTAGGTTCTGCATGAGTTGAAGGAATGAGAATAGAGCAATGAAATTGGAAGAAACTATGCAAAAGCTGCTCTCAAACAGATAATTTTTACATGAATGCTGTCACCAAGTTGGAAAAACGTCGTTAGGAATGTGTATGATCGGACGATTGCCAAATACACGACGAAAGTTGAGAATTGGAGTAGGGATTCAACCTTCAAATTAATATAAATAATGTAGTCGTAGAATGTACGATTCAAAAATCTATTTGATGCATACACAAAATAAATACTTAAAGGCAAATTTCGTACCTACGGAATAATTCCGTCACGAGGGTCATAATATAAAAAATGGCTTTTTTGGAGGGGAAAATTGTGTAAGAATTTTCGAAAATATGCAAATTAGGTGCTGCATATTATGTTTCGAGAAAATTAGACAAATGCTAAGTCTCAGGTAAGAGGACCGCTGGCGGCACTTGTTATGAAACGAATGATGCTGTGTGATAAACTTGTCGATTAAATATGTCGATGAGTTCTACTGTTGCCCTATAACAATATGGTAAACGCACCGGTAAGATTATATCAATTCAGCTCACTTTTATGAGTAGAAATTAAATACCTATGAAAATCCTACTCGAAATAATTTGGAATTCCGTACAATAATCTATGCCTTTACCCAACGAACACGATCGGGCTTTCGAACAATAGGCACTTCACACAAGATCACGCGTTTAGCGTGTTGTTGAAGTAAAAGAATGAAAAGTCAAACCAACTCCTGACGATTGAGTAAATAAAGGACAAAAATGGGAAAAAGCAACTCCGCTCCTTGTTCATAGACACAAGCTATATAATATTGGACTACTTTTCCTAAGTAAAAAAGAGGAAAAATGCTCTCTGTGGAACAAACCGAAAAAAATATAAAAAGTTTTCCCCTTTTCTTCTACTTACTTAATCTTTTACTTACTTACTTCCCTGCGAAAAGTGAGGATCTCTTTTTTCCTCGTCTTCCCAAAGTGTGTTTATATATTATTACGTTTTTTACACATGCTCTCTGGAAAAAACTTTGATTGCATCTCTCTCTTATGTCTTTCCAATTTCTCTCCTGGAAGTGGAAGCGAGAAAACTTTTCCCCTTTCGACGATTGTTGTTCCATCAGCAACTCCAGGAGAAAAGTAAGGGAAAAACAACTTTATTTTATGCGCGCGATATAATAGTCTGCCTGTTAACATGATTGAGCAGAAAATGGGCTTAATATGAGGATGTATGTATATTTTTCGACGTATTCACACACATGATGATGACGGTCGCTCTCCCGTCACTCCGTCCTCATTCGAAGAAGAAGAAAAATAATAATTTTCCCAGTCGGCACGAACAACATGAAAATGGAACAGAGAGACAATTATGACGATACGTCTGTAACTGTACATTTTTTTCCAGTGAAGTTATTCCTACCATTTACCGTAGTTAATTTTTCGATGATTCCAGAAAGGAAACTAGGAAAGTGTAATAAACTATGTTACGTGTTCACGTGAATATATATGTGCACATAATAATGCATATGTATGTACATATTTAGCTTTCTCTTCAGCTGGCTACATCGTTGACCATTAGTAATGCAGAAACGAAAGCTTTTTTTCTTATTGCTTCATGGTGACATTCTAAATGTGAGTAGTTATATATGCCTACTACAACATATGCATATGGCACAGAGGTAATCGAGTAAACACTCATTTTTATTGAATTAGGTGCTTTGAATGCAAATTTCAAAGTCGTTTTATTTCCCCTCTTCCATTCCGCTACATTTAGAGAGGGACAGTCTGTGTTTGGGAATGATTATTATTTTGTGATTTTTCCAACTTTTATCCCTCCCTTCGTGGAAATCTAGCGTGTCATGCTGAAATTTCCTGGAATTGCGCCTTTCATGAATAACCTACCTAAACAGGCTGACGTATGAAAGCAGTTAAGTATTTTTCCCCAAATGCGAAAAGTCTGTTCCATTTCCCTTTTCTCTCTCTCTCTCTCTCTCTCTCCTTAAAAAGTGTAACTCGACTTAATTTCATATTGCGACAGAAAAGAAAAGTATGGAAAGAAGAGGACAGAAGCAGATGTTGCATTAAAATGAAATTTTCGCTACAAACAAGAATACCTATATGGTCCCACTTATTTTTCCATATCATCAGTATGCACATATATATACTCCCCTTCATAAAATAGTGGAAAAGATATCACGCTAAAAATCTCATTTTTATAACTTAGCCAAGTTTTATTATTTTTCCATACATTAAGTCTCCCATGAGCTATAAATTACTCGAACACGTCCAACTTTCCCCAAACGGTTTATCATTCCACCTTTACAGGGATCTTATTTCTCTCCCTTTTCTTTTGCAGCACACAACTTCTTTGCGAGAAAAGCGTATTTTTCTCGCACTTGTCCTCCTCCTCTTCCTCTCCTCCTCGGAAGACGTATGCTTTCAAACAGAGTATTAAATAAAGGGGAACTCTTCTTAATCTGAAGAAATGGGGAGTACGGAACGAACCAGGAGCCAGAATGTGAGAGAAAAAATAGGATGCCGTGTGCGCACATTTTCCTTGTCTTTTATGCACGTGTTCATATTACTTTCCTCCAGCTATAGTGGACCACTTTACCTCCAGGACAAGTCAGGAAACTTATTTTTTGCTGAAAACGGGAGAAATTGTTTTCATTCACTTTTTTATGTGTGCTTGTGTTAAGGTAGAGAAAATGGAAAGTCTTTTTTCCTCTTTTCTCCTACTTTTGTTATTGCATACTTATGCCTTTTTATAGAAAAATATTGGTGACTGCTACAAACGACTCATTCTTTTTGTCAAACCCCTTTTCCTAACTCATCATAGCTATGCTATAGGTATATCTGCACTCACCCCAATATTATTTTAATATTCCATTCAACCCAAATCTCAGCAACTAAGAACTTTCCTGACCTAAAAAAGTTGTATTTTATTTTCGTTGCAGGAAAAAAGATTTCTTTCAAAAGTGACACCAGTCATCCTAAATTGTATCTCATCTGCTTCGCCTCTGTGACTAACTGCTTTGCGACCGGTTATAACACTCTGAAACCTTGTTTTTTTTTTCTTCTTCTTCTTCTAAAAACTCTCTCACATTATTCACGGTTATTAAATTCATCCCAAGAGGAAGAGCGCAAGTGAGTTTATGAATTCAAAATAGAGGAGAGAAAAAGTACGGGGGAGCCACCCAGACGACATTAACTTTTTCGCACACTCTCCTATTTTATATTCTGAGTAAAGAAGGCAGTAGGGGCAAAATAACAGCAAACTGACAGGCATACATACTTATACAGAATATATATATAAAAAAATCTCGCGTTTTTTCGACAAGGAAGAAGGAAAGAATGAAAACTGTATAATATCCTAATGACTTTCTATGAATAAAAGAAAGGGAACAATAGATTTCACGCTTCCATGAGCCAAAAAGCTTTTGCCGATATTTCACTGTATGGCTATGTATTATGTATTATATATATCTATGCTTTCCTCCCTTCCCTTTCCCTTTGCTTTCTTCTTCAGAGAGGAAGAAAAGTGAAAGTGATGGAGTCAGTGAGACTTATAATTCCTATTATGAGGGACCCTCGTCATGTCCAGAGAGAGAGAGAGAAATAAGTGGCAGGGTACATGGTACGCTTAACTACTTTTATATAATACAGTGAACTAAAGTGTATTATTATTTTTTTTTGTCAGAGCATTTGAAAGAGAGGAATTCTGATACGCCATCAAACTATATAGTCAAAAAGGCAGAAGAGCAGCTTTCCCCAGATGGAGCGTCCTTTAGTCCCTGTTTGCTCATGCACACGATCAGCGCGAGTCTCTAAATGAAATATATACAACAGACCCTCTGCTTTTGTATTCAGTAAGTTTTGTCCAGTAAAATGAATTTCTGGAAAAAATGTATACAATATATATGCTACACTCTGTGTGCTGATGATATTAGACGAAATGAAAATATAACGAATGGCATACTTATGAACATCGCTTCCTGCTCTTACAAAAATATGCGTTTCGCTTTCTCTCCTCTCTCCTGCCACTGCAGTTGCGACTAAAATACTTTTGTCAGGGAATGGTTTTCTCTCTCTCTGGTGCATGCAACGAGCTGCTAAAACTTACACGAAATTCCATTTTTGTTTCCATTGAACATAAAATACATTGTGAGAGGAGAGAACTGAAATAATAGTGAGAGTGGGAGCAACAGAAGGCCAAATGGGTTTTCAGCTGATTGTGCGAGTTGAGTCGAGCCTGTATCTGAAAACTCACTTTCACTTCCACTTTCTCTCGGAAATGTGTTTAATATGGTATTTTCGCTAGAGTAAGTAAGCTCAATAAACACAACAAAAGATACATGTATATATGGCATATAATATGGAATGAAAGAGTCTGAAGGAGAAAAAAGGAAGAAAAAAATATCATCAAACACAAGAGATGAGAATAATACAATCTCTGACTTGTAAAGAATGTCCTAATTTCCTCCGAAGATCATTTCAAATGAGGAAAAGAGGAGAGAGAAAGCATAGTTGCTCTTCAACATGACTAATTTTCCCAAGTCATAATATTCTCTCTCCTTTTTTGTGACTGTTGCTCTCAACTTCCAATTCCAGCGGAGAAGATGAAGAAGGACAAAACAGGAAATTCATTCTTCACTATCATAGGGGAAAGGGTTATAACAAAGAAAAAGTCAAATGTACGCAGCTATTGTTGTATGGTACACAATAATACACACAAAACCTTAATTCTGCTTCCTGCCTAGAAAGGGCAACTCTATTTTCCTACTGATGACTGACTCAACAAAAGAGAGACGTATAATAATAATATTCCACTCTCGCTTTTCCTCAGATTCGATGTAGGTTTTATCCAAAGCGTGGAACGTGGAATTCTCCGCGAGTCTTTTAGCAATACTGGGGTAATGGATGATTACGACAGAAGCCATTATGTGTGTCATGGAATGGCGAAGAAAAATCATTAAGAAATAATGTTTCCATCTATCGTTCCACAAAAAAGCTATCCGCTTCCTCTTTCCTCGAGTTGGAGGAATTGAATACAAAAAAATCGGCTTTTGGAGTAAGTTATTCCCACTCACTCATTCACACAAAATGGAACCTGTATCACCACACGCACACACTCTCAACCTGAAGCGGAGTAGCATGAAAAGAGATTAGAGGAGAAGTTTGGCACAAAAAAGGAAGGTCATTCGGTAGGCACACTAGTTGTTCCTTAATACGAAATAATAATAAAGAAAAAGTACACTAATCCAAAAAGAAAAGAGAAAGTAGACTCTCGATGATGGTAGGAAACAAGGAGTGTACATTTAAGACGACATTGCATTATCCCTTCCCAACTCATCCACTCACTCTACAACTATCTAAAGTAAACTTGAGGAAAATATAGTCTCTTCTCGGAGTGGATTCACCTTCTTCGGAGTTGAGAGCTTTTTTTGTGAAAGCCAAGCCAATAATGTGATGACAGAGTTTAGAGGACAGGAAAACATTGCAGCAGACTCATCTCTGCAGAGCAGGAGTGAGAAGAGTAGAGAAGCTTTTACTTAAGTTGGGAATGCATGTCAGAATAATCAGTGAATGAAAAAGAATGCGAAGAAATTAACTTTCATTTGGAGACCCCTTTTATATACAAGTCCTCAAGCTGGAATGTAGTATACGAGGCTCTAAATTAACTTTCTGTTTCGATGTGATACTCTCGTATCCTATGTGAACACGTACTCACTTCCCTCTTCCTAGTAAATGTCAAAAGAGAAGAGGGAGAAAAAGGCTTGAGGAGAAACAAAAAATATAGAAAAAGTGGTTAAAGTAGAAAAGGACAAGGCATGTCTGCGAGGCAGTGATAGAGGAAAAAAATACGAAATATGGGAAGGAAAGGTAAAAGTACAAAACATATTAATTCAGTTCAAGTCTAGCGTAGTCTAGTCTAGGACCCGGAAAAGGGCTACCAATAGCGTCTTGAACTCGAGCTCAAGACACAACAACAGCAGCAGCAGCATAAAAGATAAGCTATAGTTGGCTTGGCTGGTGTGCAGACCACACCGCACCACCGTAGAAAATGAGCTCATGTACTCGTTTAGTAAACCACAACAACGTGGAGTGATAAAGGATAGGTTATATGTGTGTCCTTTTCCATCTGTACTCCACTGGAAGAACATCTGGGTCCTTGGGATAAGGGAAGGAAAAATGAAGAGTTTTCCCTTTTCTTTTGTGTCTGCGTACTCGAAACACACATCAGAAATATCAACGAACTGAACTCTCTCTCTCTTTGAAAAGAAAATCCTTATGGCTGTTGTAGGTAGGTAGAAACAGTAGAAAGCAGCAAAGAATATAAGTAGGTTCAATACGATGACGTCTAATGGAACAAGAAGGAAGACAAGAGTAGAACAGGGAATAATACAAAGATTTTTCCAAGGGAGCCAGTCAAGAAAAAGAGAAAAGGATCCTCTCTTCTTCTTCTTCTGGTCAAGCCTTTTTTTGCCGACATGAGCACCAGAATCCCAAATGATTTCTCCCTCGTGTAATGCATGCACTCTCGTCGACGCGAACTTTTTTTTGTGTCCAGAGTAGTACACCAGAGAAAGAGAGAAAAAAAGTCCATCATAAGAAAACACATCAGAGGAGAACCGCTACTATACTTTTTCACAGCAGGAAAAAAGAATAAGGCAAGAAAAAAATCTCCCTCTTTTTTATGTGAGAAAGAGTAGCTTTGGGTTAAGGCTGGCTACTTTTTTTAAGCATCTTACACAAGGGTCCATTTGTGTGGTTCACAAGGGCTTTCCATAATGTTCAAAGAGTATAAAAAACGTGGAAGCTCTGAAGGAGTATGGGTTGGCTGCCCAGGGATGCGGTCTTGTTCATAGCATAAAAGACAGACAGCAATACGGAGAGAGTTGGGGGAAAACGAACCATTTTATAATGGGATACAGTGTGCAGCAGTTGTGCACAGTCAAAAAAACTAGCGAAGAAAAAAATGTACAATTTTCAGCATTGCAATACCATATATCATGATGACTTTCGAGGGTAGCAGTAGTAGCGCAAGCGGTGCGGTGATGGAATGAGGAGATAGTGAGAAAAATATGCGATGAGAGAAGACGATACGTTATAAATGTAGGAAGGTAAAAAAGAGTAAAGGAGAAGATGATGACATTTTATACTTCGTCTCTGGAGAAAAAGAGTTAAAACTCTGTACTATCGCCATAAAAAAGTAGGGCTGTATTTGGAGAAAACGAGTGGGCTTCTTTTTTGCAATCTTCCTCAATAACCTTCTCCCATTCCATGAGCTTTTTTCATATCGTATCGTCGAGTATAAAAAAATCCCACACCTTATATATGACTTTTTACTCTTTTTTCTTTCTTCAGAATGCAAAATATACTTGGTCCTCTCTCCTTCTTCTGAACGTACATATCATGTCCTCTCCAACGGTCAGATCTAATTTTCTTCATGATATATAAACACGCCATAGCCATTCCTAAGATTATTATACTAATATCACAGCCAATCCGTTCTCTCCCTTTTCCCCTTTCATGAACCGCTTACCCATTTCCTCTTTTTATCACTGCAAAGAATACCGAGCAAATTGGAAAATCCAACACTGAGCTTTTCTCTCTCTCTCTCTCTCTCTCTCTTCACTTCACTCTTTGAGTTTTTTTTGTATGAATGTCTTTCACTTCCTACGCCAACTGGGAGAAAAAATTGATGTGAAGAAGAAAAATTCTATTTTCGAGAATACATGCCCTTGTTCCTCTATAATATCATCTTGCTTTTACTACTCCACACGTATCACTTATACCTCTCGTCCCGCAGAGTATTTGCTTTCTCCTTGTTAATAGAATCCCTGCCATATTCCCATATCATCTGGACCAAAAAAGGAGTTGATAGTATGTATACTTGCCTTGCAAAAAAAGAGCGGAGAAAATACGCAGCCAAATGTTATGACTTGGACGATCCATAGTATCCGAAACAGACGTTCTGTGTATATGCCTCTCCAGGAAGGATACCTGATTACAGTTAAAATGGAGAGAATGTTGAGCTCCCTTTCCTTTTTAAAATTACTAAATCGTTCCATTCCAAAGTTACTTATGTAGCAATTCTTTCCCAAGTTGGTTATAAAATTTCCTCGCCATAGTCTTCCTCGCGTTTCTTTTTGGAGGAGAAATGTTTGAACCCAAGACAATAAAGGTCACTTTGAACTCGCAGCGTGGCCTTATTACGATTCTCCTGCATAACTCGCAATATTTTTTTGCATATAGCTATATCCGCAACAGCATACTTCCCCTGTCACTGTCCACTTTTCGAGCACGCCTTCTCCTTGATTGCATAACATTGTGAAATATATATATAAATTTTTTGGCGAAAAGATATTCCTTTTGTTTCTCAACTATGTCACGAACTCAGGCTTGGAGAACACACACAAAGTCGCCTCAACGGAATAGATGCACTTTGTATTCTAGGTTGAGTAGGAAAAATGGGGCATGCATATCTTTGGTGAAAAGAAGGGGCTACTCCTTTTTAGTCGTGTGGGATTTGTCCATTTGGCCATCTTGAAAAGGGGAAAAGAAGAGAGGCAATAAAAGGGATCATGGTTTTATGACATAGCATGCATAAAACAAACTGCATGACTACACTAAACTATAAAGATAGTAGTGGGTAACATATTCTCTCCAACAAAAAATCCTAATTTCTCAGCTTTCAACGGAGACGGATGTCGTTATGTATACCTACGCACACTTCGTGTGGATGCATTTTTAGACAAGGCCGCTTCAACTTCAAGTAAAATTGGATTCTTCAACATACACACACTAGTCACGCTCGTAGCGTGTTTACCTTCTCCTTTTCCTCTTTGAAGGAGAGAGAGAGAAAAATTCAAAAAAGAGTCGACGATAACGGAACCAAAATAAAAACAAGGGAACAAGAATATGATGGAGGAAAAAATAAGAAAGAGAGAGAGAGACATAAAAAGAGAGGAGAAAAGTTAAAACGGGTAAAGGAAATGCGGAGAGTAAGCAACTCTCCTCTACTCATACTTTCACCCTATTCATTTTACGTTCACTCTCTCATCTCATCGCTTCCTTAACCTGAAAAAATGTCCCTTTTTTGTACAAACTTTCCTCTCAGCTGCATCCGTCCATTTAACTTTCTTTTCTCTTTGAAGAATTCCATCTGAGAGAGAGAGTTACTCCCACAAGACATCCGTCCGTCCATCCGTTTCGCCTCCATTTTGAAGGGATATACTATGCATGCAACTATGCGATACTCCGCAAAAATGCTTTTGTATCAATGCAATGGAATATGGCTTCGCTTGACGCGCATCAACTTCTCCTCCGCGAAAATGCTTTTAGTAGCTAAATGATGATGGCGGCTAATAAAATCCTTATGTTCGAATCCCATATTGCCACCACCAATTTCGTAGTGTGTGCGACCTAAAACTTTCATCATTTTTTTAAACCTTGAGAGTTTGAGTATATATCTATCTCCCGAAATGCACATACATAGATTTCCCTGACCATCATCGGGTAAAAAAAGGAGTAAGAGCAAAAAAAATCCCTCATGAAAATATGTAGCTGTTTTTAACTCTTTTCTCGCTTTCTGTAAGCAAGTTGTGGATCATCGTCGTCGTGTTACCATCAAGAAAGGAATAAAGGTCGTAAAATCACAAAGAGCTTATATAGTTTCATCTTCACATCAAGCGAAGAAAAAAAACTGTCGGATCGACGAAGGCAAGAAAAAAACTTTCATGCCCTTTCGCATGACTTACATAGATTCACTTTTCCTCTCTTTTTTTACCCCTCTTGGGCTTTCTCACGTAGGTCAATACTTTTTTCCTTCACTTCCGTTGTCAGTCAAGCAGCTCGGTCAGAAAGAGAGAGATGATCTGCGGGTGGCGTACCCTCTAAACCGTATATCTGCTCCCTTATGCAATATATTTTACCAGGTTAGGTCAAAGAAAAGAAGTCAGAAGTAAACTAATAGGTTTTATACTCATCCCGACATAACCCATTTTTCACATCACACACATATATCCGAGAGAAAAAACATATTCCCCTTTCACTTTCGGAAATGATCGCTTTGTCCGGATTCAAAAAAAAATAATATTATATTCTCAGTAGAGTTATGAAACTTGTTTGTTACGGATTTTCCGCTTTCGAATACAATAAAAAGCATTACGCCTTGGTATCAGTATCATTGAACTATACACTTTGTAGATAGACAACTGGTTTGTTGCGCAAACAATCGCAGACAAAGGAAAAGAGCAAATAAAATCAGCAGTGTTCACGACAATAAAAACTTTTCCGTGGGCTGGAGTGAAGCACGTAGACATTCACGTGAAATGATGACTTTGAAGAAGACGATACTACAGAAATAGAAATATTGTCCTCAAATCACAATTCAGCTCCGGAAAATATCACTGAAAAACTCTAATTGTACAGAGAGATTTAGCCCCGCTGTTTACTTGCTTCCGCCCACACGGCAATTATCCCTTTTTCCTACGACAAAGTATACACACTTTGTCGAATATTTCACAAACTTTTTTCCTCCATTTTACATTTTGGAGTTGAGGAGGGTGTGTTTTGGCACGTTGTGATTTGTGTACAAAGGCAAACAAGAGTTATATGGTTTTTTTGTTGTATACTATTTCGTATTTTTCATCTCTGAAGCACTTGCCAAAAAAATGGGATTCCACTTCAGAAAAGATGGCAGCTTTTAGGAACATGACATTGTTTGTTTTGATCATTTTCTCCTGAAGCCATATGTAAGAGTTGAGATGATGATGGCGCAACAACGTATCGTGATACTCTTGTGTTGTCGCTTGTAAAAACGAACAAAACAAAAAGCACGCTACATCAAAGGATGAAAGCGATCCAAACAGTGACAAATAAAATGGCGAAAGGATGAGAGACGAACTTAAAACAGAAAGTATATATTTTTTGTATTGCGGTTGGTATCTCAAACGTACAAACATATAAACCCCTTCAACAACCCCGATGTAAAAAAAAAGTCATGTGTATGTGTCGAGAGTGAAGGATTCAGTCAAGTGTGAATGAATAAGGGTGGTCATGAAACAAAATGTCAGGGGAAGAAAGAAAGAAAAGAGCAAAAGTGACTTTTTGGTTCGAATGTTTTTCCTCTCCCATTAACTTGTTTCCTGAACTTGTTATTGATTTAGTTGTAAATATCCCCTGAATTCCTCAACCTTTTTTATTTTTCGAAATGTGTAGTTTGAGAATCAAGGGAAGGATGATGCAATGTAAGAAAAAAGTAAAAGTCCAACTTACCCAGCCAATCTTTTGACGTTGCGTATTGCAAAGGATGAGAACCGATTCAGTCGTTCACCTATACTCTGGAACATCACCAATCCGAGAGGGATCCCTATAGCTGCGTAGCACATTGTAAACAGTTTTCCTCCAACTGTTGCAGGCGTTGAGTGTCCGTAACCTGATAAACAACAATTCAAAATTTGAATCAGTTAATGACCGTCAGAAAAATTTGTAAAATTATAGCCAAAAAATAATTAGTCCTTAGATTCTATGCCCGTTTGTCTATTCATGACGTACTTGACTTTGGAGAGAAGTGTAAAAACGTAGCATTCATAGTCGGCTTGAAATACACGAAGTCGCCAGCGATCCATTTCATTGTCATAACATATCTGTGCATTTGAGTACCGTCAAAACAAAACACGCCGAAAAAAATCCACACAAAGACAGGAGCCCGAGCCAAGCACTCGGTTAACAATCCAAAGGGCTCGATTTTATGCTCTCAAGTGGAGAAACAATTTCAGAGTGCTTCTCCTCACTTTCATTTCTTTTTATTTTGTAGGATGCTTTTACGAGTATGGAAGAGAAGAGAAGGATTCAAAACAGATTCCTTCCTTCATATTTTATTCAGATAACTATTTTCGTGATTCCGCCAAAAATATAGCAATTATCGCAATATTTGATTAATCGTGTGAAAACTGGAATGGTATCCAACACCAAACCCTTTGATTTCATTCATAAATTTTTCATTAGTGTATTAGTCGGAACTGGTAACGTTACATTCTAGGAATTATGGGTACATGGTTTTGTACCGTACAAAACAAAGGCCTCAAGTTATGCTACACACTCGTATGAAACAAGTAGAGATACAGTAAATATCAGGATTAAATTTGAATCCCGTGTGTTTTTCTCCATCTTCCTCCTCACCCTTTGAAGAAAGCACACAAGCGATTACGGGTTGCAAGAGTTCTTTGAGAAGTTAGAAATAGACGAAGTTATACACAAGCGAAAACTTGTGATTTTTGGAACAAAATGAAATCTGTTTTATGGATTCCCTTTCAGGTGTTATCCTATATAGCACCCAATAAACATATTATTCTCTTTGATTCCTCGTTTCTGTCAAGGCATACCTAATAAACAGATGCGTGCTCAAAGAAGGAGTTCGATATATGAAAAGTTTTTTTTGATTTAGAAATCTTTTTGACATCCCCTGCCATTCTTCAATGAAGTGCAATTTGTGTCTCGCACCCGACTCGAAAAAGTGTCAAAGGTCCTTTGGTCCTCTTTCTTTGAAGTAAGAGTAACATTTATTTTCATTCTATTCGTCGTGTGGCCTCGTGGCTCTAGCAAGCAGAGCACTAGTCTAAACTTCACAGACTTGATCATCATCATCTACATAAAATGAAGTTAACAAAATTGAAGCAAAGGAAGAAAAAACTTTCACATGGTCTTACTTAAGCAAAGTAAATGAGAGCACTCATTCCATTCATTTCATTTCATTATGCGTAATGTACATATGTATATATTTTTGTATATAAATTTCATCAAAAAAACTATTTCTTCTTTGTTGAAGTGAAGTGAAGCTACACTATGCACACAGTGCCATATCAATGTTTGCCAATGAAAGTGGAAATGCAGAGAGAGAGAGAGAGGAAAAAAGCAGCAGAGTTCTCTCAGTGTGAGTCTCTGTTTTTTTCGCGGAGAGAGAAAAACAGGGACAGGGAGTACTTTCTATTTGCATATTTAATCCGATTCCCGTTTAGCCATTCATTAAATCTTCATTCAAACCAGAACTCTTTTGGGAAACTTAACGAACGGCACATAGTCTCCATATTTTCGCTCAAACTCTCTCTCTTTCTACCAAAGTCCTCTCCACTCCGATGCCCTTTTTCATACATACTTTCCTCCGTGTTGGAATGCCACTTGCTGAGAGTGAAATGGCTTTTTGCAAAGTGAGGAAGGAAAATGCAAGAGAGCCTACTTTCACTACAATAACACTATTTACTCTACTTCCATAGTCTGAACACTGTGAGTCAGCATTTCAAATAAAAGTTTGACGCTTTTTCCTCTCTCTCTCTCTCTCTCTCTCTCTCTCTTTCTGAAAAACAAGTTTTACGCCTGAGAAAGCGTTTGCATTTGGTGTGGAAGTGTGAATCCACACAAGGGATACTATATTTACGTGCGCCTCTCACTCACTCTCTGTTTTTACCACTTCAGTATTGAGAACTGTACGTGAAGTGGTTGTGGCAATGGCAAAACCCATGATGCTTCTCTCTCTCTCTCTCTCTCTCTCTCTCTCTCTCTCTCTCTGCACCGGGAAAATGGGTAATATTGATATGATGAGAGAGCAAAAAAATCATTCTGGTTTAGGGCAAGAGACGAAGAGAAAACTATACTCGCTCCCAGATTCATCCACACAAACATAAAAGTTACTTTTACGACGGAGCATTTTAGGACTGACGATGAACCGAAACTGAACACTGAACGAGGGGCGATAGAAACGACTTTTATACGCCTTATTTTCTCCTCAGTTTAGATACATTTCCTATATTTGGAATGGAGTAGGGCTATCTACGTAGTCCCGTGTAAATTTGTAATTCACAGTTTACAGTAACTACTATGCGGCTGTTTACCCTTGTGGATATGTATACACACACATATTTTTAGCTGAACTGGATCCTCTGTTGCAACAACTTTTTTAGAGGTAAAGAGAACGACAGAAATAATTTCAGCTCAACGATACACAGTTTTGTGTCAAGCGTAATGTGACTGTGTTATGCTAAAGCGCATAGCTAGTAACTAACATTTTTTTTCCTTCCCGTAATAGACTGTGCAAATAACAATGGTCCATGTCCCACAATGACCATTTTAATGGAGCTTATAGCACGTACCTTGTTACGTTTAAGGTATATACCAGATGCCCCTCTTTACACCACTGCTCACATTCCTTTCAATGTCTATAACACTTGACCGGCTTCATTCGGACGAGTGCTCTTTTGCAACCCTTTTGATTGAATATATGCACGGCACAAATGGAGAAAGTATGAGATGATATGCTCCTGTGATACTTGCCCCTTGATGCTTTCCGCCATTTCCTCTTTTTCCTTCCTTTTCCTCCAAAAACAATATCGCACCAAGCAGAAACGGAAGAAAAGGAGCTCGCAAGTGGCTCTCTGTTATTTGTAAAATACAATGCGACTCCCCTTGTTGAGGGCTCACTAGAGAAAGTGAGAGAGAGAGCACAAGTGCAAGTGCCAGCAGGTCGATATTGGATAAAGCATAGAAGTTTTTTCCCTTGTCCCCTGATGAGCATCTCTTTTATTATTATAGGCTAAAACTTAAAACTGCTTTTTTGCTTTAACGCTCATCTTTCCCCCTTTCCACTCTACAGGATTTTTTTTATTTGAAATGAAAGTGTGAATGGCTCGGAATGAGATGCAAAAAAGTGTTGTACTTTTTTTTGGAAAACTAAAATGGTTATTCAGGGAATTCCAAGATAGCTCACAGGTTGTTCGTTTGTCCCTGTAACAGTTTTACGAGGTAAACGACGAAGACGACGCTTTTTAGACTCTTGTTTTCTTCCTTCGAAAATGTGATCATTTTTATAGTGAAAAAAATGTGGCGCACACGTTACTTTTGGATTGAATATATCACTATAAAAATCTGCTTGCAGTTTGAGCAGGATCACAATAACCTTTTCAAAGTCAACGACACAACGACTTCAGTGAGAATGAGAATAGGGACGACATTATTAGGTATATACTTCTATTGGCTATTAAAAGCCATAAAAGGGAGTGTAGAGCTTGTGTGAACCCCTTCTTCTCGTCTACACAAGATCACCATTTAATACCTCCATATCCCATGTACATGGAAGAATGTATGCGTATAGTGAACAAAGGTGGCTTTGACGATGGTGACAATGGAAGGAAGATAGTGGCGATGGAAGAACAATACGAAGAGGGGAAAGCAGTAGAAGAGATGAGATGACTTTGCACACTTGATAGAACTAACTGTCGCTTTTCCCTTCCCATTAAAAATCCTTATTTCACGAGGAAAGTGGCAAACGGTGTGTGTGTGTGTGCTCTTTACTAACTCTTATTCTAGAACATGTTGGAATACAATGCTACTATTTTCTATACGAAACAGTAATGGGAAAGGGAAAGCAAGGGGGGAAAAGGCTACTTTATATACCATAACGTACTTGGAGTAAGCATTTTATAAGGCCAGTTATGGAGGAAAATGGGCCCATTAACATGGTTCAAGTGATGCGAACGAAAGGAACGTGTGTGTGCTTCCAGATTTAAGCCTTTTTTTGCTTATGGTATCTCTAAAGAATATAATATAGCCCACTTTGAGCTTGCTCGCCTTAAACTAAAAAATCTATAAAAAATTATCATCCTGCGTTACTCTACTCTCTTGCAATCAGCTCAAAAAAGAGAGGGAGAGAATCCAGTTGAGCTCAGTTGAGTGGGTTGAAAGTAAGCAAGACGTAAAATAATGGAAAAGAGATTGTTTTTTGTTGACTCTCTGCAACCGTGGGCAAAAGCACGTGAATGTTACAAGTTAAATTATGTGCTTTTTCAAGGTTGATTTTCCCTTCCCTCCATCGAAAGAGGGAAGATATGAGAGTAGCAGGTATGTGGAGGAAATATATAAGGAGTGATGATGCTGAATGATTGTCGAAACGTGAAAGAAAAATAAGTTGTCACAAGCACGCAGCAAGCGAACCAGTGTCATTTTTACCCGTTCTTCAGATGACACAAAACCAACATTCCTCCGATTATCCATGTTAGGGCATGCGAAGAAGAACATGTATATAGATCTAAAGATTTTCAGTACATTTACGGTTGAGTTGAGGACTCACCGATACAAAATATTACGTATTGTGTAATTGTGTAAATGTGTAGCACACATAAAAGCTTTTTTGTAAGTACATCGCCTGAGAAGCTTGTTTGGTGTACTGTACTGCATGACTTTCTTTTCCGCATGACTTGCACACAATGTTACAAACAAACACATTCCAAACGTATCTGGTGAGAAGTTAAACTAGAGTGACTGGAGGAATGATGCAGCTTTTAAGATATGAAGTGGTAAAAACACGATTCTCTTACTCGCTCTGCCCTACTTTTTTCCTTCCTTCCATTTCCATCATGTTCGTTAGCATTTTCTCCAGAGTCCTCCTGACGATGTTATAGATGGGAACGATAAGAGAGTACATTGATTCTCAAGTCTAATTCATATCCCATATCCCTAGAGTCCCTTTCCTCCACTTTTTTAAGAGTTCTCTTAAACTATCACTTTGCAAAATGGGAGCTGTTTTTCATGTTCGGGCAAAACAATACTATACTTGAGCGGAGTGTGTGTGTCTGAAGCTCGTCGGGGTGTAGTTTGGAAAGCGGCAATTTATCTAAAACAGGGGAAAAGTGTGATTGGACTGCGATGCATTAATTAATCAACCCGTCTCTCTATCAAATATTCACAGCGTTCTTCTTAACCCCACAAAAATAGTGTTGTGTAACTTTTGCAAACACGACTCATTTCTCTTCTTCTTACTCTACTCCTCCATGAGAGAGTCTTGTGCATGAAAAAGTACATTCTCTCCTCCAGTCCACAGTGATTAATGATTCTGGCTAAGGCATTCAAAGCGAACACTGTTTGAAGAAAGGAAAAGGAAAAAAACTTTTTTTTCTTATGTTTTTCTCTCGTAAGAACATCTCCTCCTCGTGGTATTTGTGGCAGCTTTTTAAAAAAAGTTGTACACCGAACGGGAGGTAAACGGAAAAGTGAAAGTGTTGTACTTTTTCCCCTGCTAAATTCACTTTGGGAAAAGACACATCTCGACAACATGGTTTTATATGTTTCTTGGAGGAGCCAAGGCACGTGTGAATTATATAATGCCATAGTATAGTTTTCCTGAGGGAAGAAAACTGCACAGGCAAGAAACTTTATTGAAACAAGATGTGTCGAAACAGTCCAAAAAGTAATTTCAAAGGCAAACGAACGTCGTGTGACACTAATTCCACTTTAAAGTTTTCGTAATGAGTTCACTTCGCCCTTCTCCAAAAACTCACACTCTCTCTCTCTCTCACACATTTCTCAACAGCACAATTGGCCGTATCGCATCTCTTCCCAAATCCCATACACTCCAGTTTTGAGGTTCTCTTTTATTACTTCAGCACAGGGGGATTAGCATCAAAATACCGGAAGTCCATATGAAAAAAACCTTCATTCACCATTTGCTGCTGGCATTAGGAATCCGCTAACATTTACTACATCGCCTGATAATCATTTCAATGTTAATTACGAGTTGATTCTGGCTCATTAGGGTTCCATCAAACAATATTACACTTTGCGTTACTCCCAAAACTCCCCAGTGTGCCCTCTTGCCCTTCCATACATCCATAATATTATATAGTTTGCCACTGTTTTCCCTGTACAGTATTTTTTTCTCTCCTGTATTTGACTTAACTGGGCCTAATTACATCATGCGCCAGGGAGGAGAATAAAATGAAGCGCTCTATTCTAATTTTCTCCTCTGAGTTATGATTCCTCATCAGGGGAGAAAGTTGGGAGAGAAGTTTAATGGAAAAGGGCATCATGCATGCAAGCATGCATACATAATTCTAATAATACACTTGTGCTCCATGATCGCATCACATTTTTATATGCCGCCATTGTGTGCTCCACCAGCAAAAGAAGCCTTCTGAATCCAAATGCCCAAGTGTAAACTTTCTAAGACATGGTGTACGTAATCTAGTTCCCTTGTACAGTGTGATCTTTTAAAAAGCCACCAGTCCTAATGATCAACTCTCCAGGGAACTCGAACAATATACGACTACACACACACTCTCTCAAACTTGGAGGGAAAAGGGCAAATGTGAAAGTGGAATATATAAAAAAAGACACACAAAAACCTATAAAGTGAAATGACTGGTCCTGAGTCTCAAATGAACTTCTCCTTCCCATATCGTTTCCCTATTTGATAAAGCTTAATGAGCAATCTAATCATTGTACCACGAAGACATTAAAGGTATTTTCAAAAAATAAATTCCTCAAGAAATAAATGCCAAAAAGGGGAAGGCGAAGGCGTGAGATGATAATGATAGATTTTCTTTTGCTCAGTTCCTTTTCCAGACAGCTCATAAGTTAATTAATAAAGTAAATATTTTCGTACAAAGGCGAGAGTTTCCTCCGGTGGACTGCGATTAGGAGGTGGCGAAAGTTTGTCACTCTGTTGAGTCAAAATAGAGAGAGAGACACATACACTCTCGATACAATCCCTCGTTAGCTTCCACTTTCCACTTCGCATGACATTTTTTTACCTTTTCCATTTTTCCCGAGGAATATTTCCCCTTTTTTGCAGAGGGATGCAACCTGTAATTTGTTAGTGAGCCAGTTTTGCCGCATGAGTAGACATAAAAGGTAACATAAAAAAGTTGCTCAAACATTAAACATACTGCTCCCATAAGAGAGATTTTTTTTCTTCAAAGAATTTTCTATTCACAATAAAACGAAAGGCGTGGGTACGAATTGCATAAAACATAGATATTTTCTCGAAGTTGTATCATCATACCCTTCCCTTTCCTTGTAAACTTTTTACCTTCTCTCTGTAATAAAAATCCGGTTTTAGTAGAGAGATCCTTTGTGATGTTGTTGTGTTCCTGCTCTGACGAGCACTTAAAGGACAAAACGCTGCAACTAAATTCTACCTTTTAAGTTGCTCCTTCTTTGTTTTCACCACATTGAAAATGTGGCATAATTAGAGAGTTTGAAGTGTTGAAGTAGAAAATACCTTTTCAATGTGTAATCATCTAACTACGTTCTTCCCAGAAAGGGAAAAGGGAATGCTGTAATAAAGAGCATTAAGCAATATAAAGTGGAGCAAATGTTTCGGAAGAATATATGGAGTTTTTTTGTTTCGACAGGCGAGAATTTGACTTTCAAATTTTTTCTCCATGTACTCATTTATGCATCTTAGGCTAAACTGAGAGAGAAAAATGTGCACACCCACACCCGCTTTACGAAAGTTCAACATAAACTTTAGGAATATAAATATGTTGCAAGTTTGAGTGAGTACTTCGCAGTTTCCCCCATTTTGAAGTTGGACAATGTGACAAGAAAACAACAACGCAGCAAGGAACTCATCGTTTCCTTTTCAAAGATAATATTTCTTCGAAAGTGAGGGCATGTATAAGCCAAGGATTTTCCCTTCATTTGAGAAAATTATAGAAAGATAAGACACATGTTTTTCAAATTGAATATGTATTTGAGCAAGGTTACACTCAAAGTATACCTTTGAAAAGTTAATAACAACTACACTCTAGTGACTGAATCCACAAGTTACTTTTTCTTCGTCAAATCTTCCATTTTGATATGCGCATTTCTTATATACATTTGTGTGTTATCAAGGCCTGGGGTGAAGACAGTATACTAAAGACTACAGATATACTGGAGAATATTAAAATAACTTTACCTAAAATGGTGGAAGTATACTGAGTTAAAAACTCCTGCGAGAGAGGAAGAGGAAGGCGGCAGTAAGAAGAAAATCCTCTCCAAAGATTCATCTCTCAAAACTAACTCTTGGAGCGCTCAAGCTAGAGCATCCCTACTATTCTGCTCGAAAGATTGTTTCATTGTTAAATTCTCAGGAAAAAGATACATAGTTTTGGTTGGTCTACTTTGAATGAGAAAAGATGTAGGATATTTTTCAGTGAGAGTCAGGAAAAGGGAAAGTGACGTCCGTATATATGCACCATGTACGCACAAGCAAAGTTTTCTAGACGGAGAAGAGCTTAAGTCAAATAAAATTGGAATCATTTTAGAAATTCCATTCCACTCTTCTCCTCCTTTCTCTCTCTCTCTGTCTCTCTCTCTCAAGTTCAAACAGTCAAGCTGTACACTTCACAAAGTAACATAACCACGTAACGTATGTATCTTGACAAGTGAAATGTAACGTTTTACATAAAGGCATACTAATATTATACATCTGCTGCCACTGGTGGATAAAAGGAAGTCACCATAGTCGAAGTAAGACGGAATAAGTTGAGAGAAGCCACAAGGATTTGCGTGTGTGTGTGTGTGAGTGTGCTTCTAAGTTTTTGGGGAAAGAATTGGCTTTTTTGAATTCAAACTTGGATATATGGGGAGAGGAAGTTAGCTGCCTGGAGAAAAGTCAAAAGAAAGAATTTCATTGTAACCGTGAACCACATAACACAACGATCTTGATACATGCCTCTCCTCAGATATATCGTATGTCTAGGAAATTCCACGCTAAAGTGAAAGTGGACCTGGACGTGGAGTAAAAATTGTGCGGAGGGAGAAAGAAGGTCTAATGTAATCTACATTTTGTATTACATCTCAAGCTGAAATCCGTAAAGACTAGTTGTTCCTTTTTTTCTCTTCTTCCCAAACCACTAGCCTTTTTATTATGGAATATATCTATCTGGCTGGAAATAGAGGAAGCTCTTGGTTTGCTTCTTGGCATTCTTTTCTCGTAATCTTTTAGCTGGGAGCTGAGAGTAGTATGAGCACTATAGTCCCTTTTTCCAGAGTGAAAGTAGCACGGATACTGGTTCGGAATTAAGTTTTTCTTCTTTCTAGATTCCTACCTTTTCTCCTTAATCTGTATGCATACGTGAAGTGAAGGGAGGGTTGAATATATATTATACAAGATGAATGTAGTATAGGAATAGGCATCTACAGTCCCCGCATTATTATGTGTGAACCATATTGCGAAAAAAAGTAGCACACACGAGATACAAGAAGAGAAAAGAGCAGCAGTCAAGTAACCAGACTCTTGTTTCCGTTCCAGTTCTACATATTATGCCTCATTCTCCATAACAAAACTCCCAACGAGAAAAAAATCCTTTCTCTGGAGAACTTGAGAAGAAGGGAGGGGAAGAGGGAATAGGAATGAAATAAGAAGCAGCCAAGACTTTATCCCATGATAATAAGCGGTAGTTGGTTGTAGGTTGTAGCACGGTTTTCTTTCTTCTCCTTTAAACACTATTTGCGCTAAAAAGCGCAATATATATCCAAAGCCACTTTCCCCAGTGCCGGTGTGTATAGTTATGCAGAGAGAGTGAAATGGAAGTGTGGGGATTTTTCGTTTGAGTCTGTTGGAGAATGCTTATTATTACGTTATTCCGTGTGAGGGTAGAAGATGAAGAGGAGGAGGAGAGAGAGTATTATTCTAGAGGACGGAGAGTGTCCTTAAGGGAAAGGAATACATTAGATCGAATATCATTATAATGAAGTTATTCAACATCTTATTCTCATATCCTCTTCTCTCATTCTCATCTGTCTGTTCTTCCGATTATGTTCCCCTCTTGGAGAAGTGGGAGAAGATATGATGAAGATGAAAAAAGCCTGGTTATGTAAGAGAGAAAGGTTGGAGCATTATATTATATGCTTCGTTCCGAGAGTTGTTGCGAAAGCGGAGCTGGAGCTGAGGCATATGGATTTGACAGCTACTCAACTTGTAGAGTTGAATATGAATACCTACTCTCCGTTTTATCTCCCTTTTACAGCAGCTGACAAAATGCTAAGTTCTCAAGTTGTGCTGGAGGCTTGAGACAACACGTTTCTACGTACTAGAATATTATACTAAACGATATTCGCATAATCTTCGAAATGAGCACAAGTGAGCAGAGCAGATGGCTACTCGCCATATATTATGCACACTGGCTTCCCCCAGTTTAAAGTTGCACACTAATTGTGAAAACAAATTAGGAATTTGTGTAATTTGTGAAACAATTTTTAAGTGTCCCCTGTGCGATGAACCCCAGTTCCCATTATTGTCCTTGTCGCCATTTGGGGAACTATACTTTTTCTTGAAAAAAGGACAAAACATGATTATGCCATTTCCTCAAATTACATCAGAAGCTTGTCCCTCTCGAAGATAGTTCTATTCAATCAAAGCTAATTAACCGGACTGGTGGAGTCTTCTTGTACTGCGTTCTGTATAGCCATTTGGCAAATTATCCGATGAAATAAACTCTCTCTCTCTCTCTTTCTTTCCAGTGGATCCAATCCAGTTGCCAGCAGAATATACTCTCTCTAAAAATCCCAAAATATCCTTCTCAGAACAAAAAAATGGTTGTTCCCCCTCTTTCGCAATAGATTCCGGTACTAAAGGGCACTTCTGTGTGACCCTAAAGCCCAAATCATCTCTTTTCAGCAATTCTCTTCACTGACCATTTGGAACCACTTCAGCCCATTTCCCCGCAACTCATGTAGTACGGATCCCCTACCCTACTACACACAAGGATCAAGAGATACTTTTTTGTCTACGATACCCTCACTCAAGCCTCAAAAAAGGAAAACATCGTATTCTTGGCATTTTAACCAAAAGACGGATAATATAAGATACTTAAAAGCAAATCGCGAGACTCGCTTTTCTTCCAGAAAATAGGAACATTTTTTGGCGATCCCTTTCCCGACTCCCTTTAAATTCTCTCTCTTATCGCTTTCTTTGTAATGTAATGGGTCTTTCATCAGATGGATGAAAACCGGATCAAGGGAGAATTCCTTTTGGCTCTCTCGAGCCTAACGAAAACCACACACACACACTCAGACTCACAAGTCACAAGACAAGACACACAACACTTTTACAAAATGAGCGAGTCATGTTCATTTTGTATACAATGATAATAACAACGGGAGGAATGAGAGCATTGGAATGCTTAAAAGGGTCTGGAAAAGCTATCACATTTGCCACACACCACCACCAACCACCACTGTCATCCTATTTACCAAGGGAGCGCACAGAGTATCACATCATTTTGAAGGTCAGTCTCCGCATAGTCAGACCCCATGAATAATATTTTCTGGCAGCGTTTCCACACGGATTACATTCAAAGTGCAAATAGCTTCCAAATGACAGAGTAAATACGGTCGTCCACCAGAATACAAAATCGCTCGAAGGTTTCCCTCCTTTCTCTCTCCCTTTTGGCTCCCATCTTTTAGTCCATTATCCGGGATGTCTTGCATTACAAGAGAGAGGAAAACCAAACACACGTTTTCCCTTTTAAAAAGAAATACAGCAGAAGACGGGCGTGACTTGCGAGGTTATATAAGCTTTCTTCTCCAGAAAAAAAGAGATCTTGTAAGCCAACAAACGACATATAAAGGACAATGCTGCCATCATCATCTTTGGCAGCATGAGAGCAACAAAATTGGCTTCACTTTACATCATAAGCAAAACCAAAAAGAGTATCGGATTTTTTTAGGAGGATATGGATGGAACTATGGAAGAAGCCTGCAGTAGTATTGTCAAGGGGCTACATCTCAAAAAATTGTATGTAAGATTTTTTCCCATTAACCATGTGCCACAGTGGATGACACATGCATCTGCCACGCTGTACCACAAGGAATTTATATGTTTACAAGAATACGTATAGCTTGGATATTATGTTCTTCGATCTCAAGCTTAAAGGGATTTTTTTAGGAATTGACAAAATCGTATCTTGAATCAAACACAAAACTCTTGCTTGCTGCAGTAATATGTGGGTGGTGTATTAACATCATGTACGTAATGTGGAAGTGCTTAGTGGTAATGTGCTACTTTTAAGAGGATGACACCCAGTTGAATAATTCATTCGAATCAAATAACTACATCTCTACTAGCATCTCCAGCCTTTGGTAAATTCGCAAAAAATATGTATCTTTTCCTGTCTTTTTCAAACACGTTATTGTGCGTTTTCCGCTTTGGCTATAACTCTTGAAACTTTTACTTTCGACATGGGTACATAATATGACTGCAAAGTGGGAGAGTATATATGTACAGCTTTCTCTTTTGTCAACTTGACATATATAAATGTGCCATTGCTTTTCATGCCTGTAACTTTTCGTCCTCCTCTTCTTCGTGTTCGGTAGAAAGAAGAGCCAAAAATGTAACATTTTTGGTAGATTTTTGCTCTTGGTTTTGTTCAAAGACACAAATGTATTCCAAAAAGAGTAACACTTTCATTATTTAGCTACAAGTCAAGTCGCAAGCAATTGTGTCACTAGAAAGAGACTCGAAAAGGCTTCCTCCATCCTCTGTCGGAGGAACATATTTTTCCTCCCAACTCGACAGTCCATAAAATTAAAGGAAAACAATATCCCTATTGGATTGGATCCCTTTCAATCTCAAGATGGATCCTCTCACACACTCGCACACAACCGCACCAATCGAACATCGAACCACCCATTCCTTCAGCTATAAGTTACATGAAATGCATTATATTTCAACGAGGGGAAAGCTTTACGGTATTGGAAAGTGGAAAGGGAGGAAGAGAAATTGCGCAATCGCTCCATGCAATTACTTCACAAGATATCGGCTCACTTTATCAGGTTGACCGAGCATGACGCTAGAATACCAAGTAGCTATATATAACTGTGCACGGTTCTCTTACATAAGTATGTACATTGCTATGTATTTCCCAGCTGGAGAATGGTAGTTTTATCGCGTCTCTCGTGGGATTTAATGTGAGAAACATGTGACAAAATGTGCGAATCCTACAGTATTGTCGTGCATCCCTCGCACCCAACAACACTGCCCGCTTTCTCCAGTTTGTCTCTTGCAATAATGTTAATGCGGAAATCCTATTCGAAAAGATGATGACATGAATACACAATTTTTTTTTCTACGCGAGAATAGTATGATTGTGGGTGTTGTTGTGCCATTATTTTGGGATGTAGCGTGTGGTATATGACGAAATGGGGGTATAATATCTCAATCTACTTCATGTAAAAATAACGTGACGCGCATCATACCTTGATTTGGGTTGTGACTCGGATTTTATTCATAAAAGCAAAAATCAAAAT
>JAQFZW010000445.1:0-60692 GCA_034687055.1 Heteromurus nitidus
TATATTGTTCTGCTCTCTGATTGGTTGAATTCAAATCGTTACTTTGGAGCCAAAAAAATCGAGGCAAAGAGTTAATTGTAGCTACAGCAAACTTCAAATCGGCAGATTTAAAAAACATACAGTTCATATCCACGTGATTAAATATGTCTTAAAATGTGGTTGACGTTTAGGTTAAACACATACTTGTTTTCTTTTGAATGAGATGTTTATTCCAGTGTGACTACGTTTGTTTCAGGTGAATGACATGTACTTTATGCCATTTAAATTCATTTTACTCATTTTGGGCATGGATCACATGTGTCCGCTCTAAATGAGTTCTCCTGTAATAACGCTATAACCTCCCCCTCTCTGCATTGCATTTACAGATAGAAGGTAACAATACTGGCGACGATGCGACGTGGAGGAGCTTATTTATCCTTTGAAAGAAAGATGAGTAGTTATGAAGGTCATCATTGGATGATTAATTCAATGCACGATGTATTCCTTCAGTTGTAAGTTATAAGGAGTAGCTCTAAAATAATTATTTCACCACTTCACCAAATGAGCGCTTTTTGTTTGTACTGCGCTGCGAAAAGGAAATGGGAGAACGTGCGAAAGTGGCCTACATACAGCTATCCATAACATACGTACTTATAACATCCAGACAAAACGCATCATCGAGAACAAAAGAAAGTGTTCGAGTATAAGGCTCTCCCAAGAGACTCCGTTTTACCATTCAGGGACTAGCTTTACCCGAAAGGGCAGGAAACGAATTAAAAGGAGGCGCAAAACGAGCGCTTTTTGGGTGAGCACACAAAGAAAGATGTATGAAATGGTGTTGTTTCAAAGTAAATTTCGAGTTGTTTTTAGAGAGAAATAGAGAGAGAGAGATAGAAAAGTGCTGTTGGAGTATTATTATTTTATTATGTTGCACACTTTGAGTGTGTGTGGATAATTTTCAGTGGTGAATGTATACAGAAAGATTACGCGTTGGCCTTGTTCCCCAACTTGATAAGTAGTGGGCTACATGAAAACTCCTCCGCTAAGACCAGAAGAGATGTGTTATGGTAAAATTGTTCTTTTTGTGCTGGGAACTGTTTTGAAGAATTTGTCCTTTCAAAGGAAAAATTAATAATTGCTTAATTATCTAGTTTCTTTATATGGAATGGTAGTATAATGGGACAACAATTAAAAAAGAAAAAAAACAAGTATACAACTTTTGATCAATATTTTAGAATAAGATGAGCACGATATTTCCATACCAAAAACAATTTACTTTACAACTGGGGCAAAGTAAGAGATTATAAAATTATACTACGCATATAAATTACATGATGTTTTACATGAGTTACGCTAAGGATATCAGGATCCTTTGAAATTGGCTGAAGTAAAGAGAGTTGAGCAGTGGAGCGACTAAATTGGCAATTATGTAATGAAAATTTGAACGCAACAAAGTTGAATGTAACTTGTGTACTGCAACTGAAATTGAGGAGGGAATCCTGTGAAATATCTGTGTTTTAATGGAGCTTTGAAATTGTTTATCCAGAGAAGATCAAAGGGAGCAAACGGAGTATACACCTTCTATACATTTACCTGCCTACCTGTTGTCTGACTCACTCGTATGACTAGAGGCTTTAATGTTGTACTTTTAGTTTTATTTACTGATTTAAAAAGCTATTCCCTGGGTTTGCTAGTTTTTGAGTAAGCTGCTGTTTTCATTTCAAATACACAATCAGTTTATAGAAAACTTAAATAAATTTGGCAATTCTCAACGGTGTCCTAATTGTAGATATTTTATTTGAGCGTGGTTGAAATATTTTTGGAGTGCTCCTCCACTCGAATACAAACCAAAATCGTACATGCGTAAGATGTATATAACCCCTAATTGTAAGTATATTTAAGTACTACAGCACACTTAAATATGTATTTAATATAATTTTGTTGTGGCTTTTGAGGTTGAGTTGGGTCGGTTGTGTTTTGAGTACACCAACAAATTATTAAATACAAGGTTTCTGATACTGAATCTGCGGTTATGAATGTTTATTGATTCAACACATTCCTCATTTCTCCGTCATTAGTATGATGAAGGGGGAAAATCCTATAGTTTTACGAAAAGGATCTATGATACGAGTGCTTTCAAGTGTTTTGCAGTAGAAAAGGCTCTTGTAGCTATCTTTCGCATATAGCACTTGATACGCCCACGCATATTTCACGTCATGCACGAAATGGAGAAAAAGTAGCGTGTTAAAAATGAGGATGTAACTTTTTGGGGTATTTTATCAAGTTCCTGGTTTCACTTTTTATCTAACGAAAGTGTGGAATTCCACGCCTCGGCTTCAATTATGAAATGAAAATGTAAAGTCTACAAGTCGGAAGAAAGCAGAGAAAGTTGAGATGTACAAGTTGATAATGTACATATGTAGGCGGGGGAAAAAGTCTTAAAATAGCCTCCTCGGGTGGTCCATACGATCAATTTAGTTCGTAAGTTTGAACACGTGTAGCAACTTTTCCATTTTTCATTTTCAGTACTATTTGACCTAATTTCAGGGTGAGGCTTTTTTAATGATGTCTCGCCGTGCTCTTGAGATGTACGTAGCTCCACTTTCTGTTTGAATTGGAATTCAACACAATCTATTAACTTTCATTCATGAAAAGGAGTAAGTATGCGGAGGTCCATTCATAGAATTAGGTTTAATGCGCTCAAAATTAGGTATTTTGTGTAGGATGCGAGCTAAAGGGAATTCGCATGTTTAACACGCAGAATATTAGAATGCATGAAATGTCATGCTTGCTGTCTGGAAAGTTTCAATGATTAAATTGCAATTTCGAAAATATTTTTCCCTTTTGTGAACTAATTGCAACTGCAAGTTGGGATTTGTTGGTAGGCATATATTTTTTGAGCTTGAGTGTGGGGGTCGGTCGGGGAGACACGTGCATGCCAGAATTGTGAACGTCAGTCTTCAAGTCATCATACTATATTGCCATTACCATGCATCATCCATGTCCTCTTTGTGAACTTTTCACAAAATTTAATGACCTCTATTGCAAATATTGCATAATGTGGCAAAAAGACATGGGAATGGCAGGGGAGTATCCTTGAAAATACCATGTACGTGACTGGGCAATGTTTACACCTAAATGCTTGTGCTTTTAATTATCCCGTTGCGCAATGGACAACTTAAAACAAAAACAAATTCTAGGAATTTAGGAGCGCCCTAAACACACATCCGGATTCCCTCCTTTGAACTCTTCTTTTGATGTTTCACTTCGGATTGCTTCGCATTTAAGAGATTACGAATTAGGAGCATCAGCTCAATGCGAAAGACCCACACGGAAGAGTTGTCACAAGAGTTGATAAGATCATTTTGGTAAAAGGGTTTCTTTTTCTACCATCGGAGTTTCATATAAGATTACTATTCAACATGTTCACTACAATGTGCCACACTGTTTTCACATGAAAAAGTCAATGGCATTTTTCGTTAAAAGCTGTCTTGCTTCAAATGCATTGAAGAGCAATTGGCAATTACTATCCCCTTTGTAAAGAAACGATGTCTGTTCCTTTCAGAATCTAGGTTCATGGTTAACCTTTGATTGAGCCTGTCTGTATATATGTTATATACGAATTCTTTGTTTTAAACCGATGTTTTACGCAAGTCCGGCAAGTAATAAAAGTTGTAATTAGTTTGACCAGACAAATTTTTCTCTCACGAAGAGTTACTCCAGTCAACAAAAGCCATATAAATTGCGGTTGGTTTGATACTGTTTGATAGTCATTGGAAATTGGAGTCCGCCAAAATATATCAAAGTGAAAAGCTTCTGGAAAACTAATTGCTCGAATGTATATTATTATTTACCTGATGCAGAGTACGCAACTCTCATCCCATCAAATCTCTCAGCACTCCTCGCCCGTCTTGGTGGACCAGCCATAAACCTGCGACCATTAGCCTTGGTTGAGTCATGTTCATTAAAAATGACAGGTGATTGCACAGCAGAGAGAGCTGGACTGTTAGAAGTTGTCCCGGCCAAAGAGGCTGCTGCTGCTGCCGCTGCCGCTGCCTTTTGCTGCTGATGATGATGACGATTTAAGCCATTGGCAAGGGAAGCCAACAGCGCTGGATCAATATTTTGCTGGCCAATCACTTGTAGTGGTGTCCCGTAAAGTGGAGAGCAGCTATCAAAGGAGCGTTGGGATTGAGTTCGGGGATGACCTGAGACGGGTGTCGTCGTTGCGGAGGACGTTCCTGCCTTTCGGAAAAAGCGCCCGTTCTTCTTATCTTTCATCCCGTTGACACTTCCAGGTATACTGTTCTCCATTGTCGACTGTATTTTTTTCGAGGGGAGAGAATCTGTACTTAAAACGTCAAACGAGATCATACGTCATCATCAATTGGCTGGAAAACAGGTATGAAGCAAGTTCGTGGGAGTTTTCGGTTTCAAAGGTAAACGTCGAGAGAAACATGAGAGAAACCACATTACGCAAGTAAGATTGGATCGGTTCAGTAATCGGGATCGTTCTACTTATATTTTTCTTCTTCACCACTTACCTCTTTCCTTCTAATTCTAAATTTATTTTCGGAGAAAGCAGGAAGTCAAGACGGAAAGATTGCTTTTTCTAAAGAAGCGGAAAAATTATTTCTCGTTTTCAATTGATTAGTTCCTGGGAAGTTGATAGGAACGAAAGGATTATAACCAATATCAAATAGACGATTCTGCGAAAGATGATGAAATGTAAGCGACTTTATGCACTTCAAATAAGAGAGGGCTTAACATGGTCTGATTAACCTGTAAGGTAACTCGGAGGCTTAACAACTGGCCAATGAGAACAATTAGTTCATGAAAAGGTGACCGTATAAAACTATATTTAATACTTTTCTCCAGCCGGTCAGCTAATTCACTATAAAGTCAAGTGACAATACTTAAAGTCGAAGGGCTATGACGTGAGCACAAAATGCACAAACTTATGGGAATTACATTTAGAAACAAATGTGGTTTTGCGTTTTGATCTTTTCAATTTTTGGTAAAATTTGCTAAAAAGTTTGCTAGCCTACATCATTATATCATCAAAAAAGGTAGGTGGGATGTGGGCTGCTCCTGTACAAACACTCAACTCAAGTTTCTAACCTTATTCGGTTGAAAGCTTATATTTACGAAATAGATACTGTGTGTGCTTTAGTGTAGGCGTTCGATTCATTTGTACTGAGAACAAACTATGTGAACAGCAGCAATTGTAATTCTCATCCCAAGATTAAAGTAAACTTGTGACTTGGTTCACAACATCACAGACAGCAGACTGCACCAAAGCCCGACATACTTTTTTTGTTAATAAGAAATATTACATAGTCAATAACGTTCTTTGTTTCGATGCTTTCGCTTGTGCTTTCGAAAGAAACGAGGTCAGGCATATACACACATTCTCAGCTTTATATCAACAGTTATCATTGCCCGTTCTCTTATGCAACCAAGAAGAGGTATAAGTTTGGCAAGGCTAGTGCAGCGGAAATTAAGATAAAACTATGCTTTTTGTCATGCTGGGCAACCAAAATTGGTGTCAAATTCGACATTTGAAACCAATTGTCTTCGCAAACAATTATAACATGTCTCGTATTGTAGGATGAACAATCTAAACCACCCACTACTTCCTTTGAGCAAACTTTCCTCTTAAACCAATCTCGTATCTTCAATCTTTAATGCACTACCAGTGACTACCACCATCGATCCCAATACGTTGGAAGTTGATTGAACTTTTTTGGAACAACCTGCATTCATTGATCGTGTCTCTTCCTAATTTCTCAGAATGGAGACCGTTGGGGGGTGGTGTGGCGTATAGTTTACGTAAAAGTCGTACCAAACGCCAAAAATATTTTTTACTGACTGAACGACAATAATAAAACTCCACGAGCATGAAAATAATTGTTTTAAACTTTCTTTCCTGAAAAACTACTAATTGTCACCTTCTGAATGAACTGAAATTAAAGTGCTTGATCCGGATACGTATTGTTGGTTGCTGCACGCTTAATAAATTTTCACTGCTTTCTCTTTGATATACAAATAACATCCAAAACTTTTCAGACCTTTTCCTGTCCTACCGTCACAATTTGAAATGACAAACTCCTACATTTCCCCACTGGATTGAAAGCCTCCTCCCTTCCCTCCTTTTCACAAATTAATAAAAACTTTGCGAGGAAACCACAAAATTAATTCTCTTTTGGCTATTGACCCCAACGGAATATCTTGCTGGTCCTCCCTCCCACGTTGTCATCCGCTCCCTCATACTTTTGATAATATTCAGCAAATGCACTCCTTCGCAACTGAGTTCAACTCTTAAAAGGACTCCTTGACTCGAAGGCACGCGGTGCAACATGAGCAGGAGAAAATGACTACGCAGAAACATCAAGGTGTGTACTTAACAACTCTCAAAAGTGATCAATCATTCATTGCCATATCCCCTGCCTTTCGCATTTGTGCTCTTTTCCCTTCTGCTGCAGGCAGATGATGTGGGAATAATATTTAAGACACTGTGTGAGCGATATGACATTTTGCTATACCAAAACCAAAGTATTTCTCATGTCTGCTCGGATTCTTTCCCTTCCTGCTCGAGTTAGCTTACTCAGCCATTATCTTCACTCTTTTTTTCTTCTTCTCCAATCCTTTCCAGGGATTGATTTACAAGGCTGAACTGAACGCTATATACTGCAGCGTTTCAATATTTTATTGAATTTGCTCACTTTCCCTTCAGGCATCCCATATCGCTTTCTTCACAGTCTGCTAGCAAAGCTGCAGGGAAATTGAGTTTTACTGTTCACTCCCACATATTTTTTTCCTCTTAAGGTTTACGATGCGAAGATGAGTATATATGCGAAGTATAAAAGTTTAACTCATAAAAAAGTATATATGAAGTAAGAAAGGGGCGAACATGAATTTTGGATGCACTTTGGTTACATATCCTTTATACTTTTACCTACTTACTTACTTCTACTTTGTATATGATCTCCTTTCTGACATTGTGGTAGCAAGAAAGTGGACCAAGGAGTTCTATGCCAGGATTAACTCTGGATTTGGATGAAAGGATGGTATATAGGTATATCGAGACAAGTGAAAAACATACGTATTATGCTACAAGGTCATTTTGACAAAAAAATCTTTTAAAATGACCTACTAATAACTTATCTAGAGCACCCCATACCTGGTGTTGTGCGCACAACATGGAAGCATTTTTTGAAACTCTTGATAAAGTAAAAATAGCCGTAGACTGTAGTTTACCTTCGTTCTCAGAAATGTAAAACATTGTCTGCCGTTGGCCCTTCGGTTTGTATTTTTTTAAACGAAGGATATCTAATTGCAAAAACTTTAAACTCCAATAATATCCGATCTCCCAATAATCGTTATCTTGTTACTGTAGGTATTTATAACTGACTGGCAATTATTGTGAGTGAAATTAACTAAACTCCCAAAGTCCCAAATAGCAAAGTTACTTGTGTGTGGGCGTTATTATATTTTAATAAGTTGAGCGGTAATGCAAAGGGATGGGATTTATTACACAAACTTTTACGAACGAGAGCAATAACTTTTTCATGTAAACATAAATAATGGACATAGTGAGTTGATAGCAAAAATTGACAAGATAATGCATTCGACGACTAGGAGATTAAAGTTGTTTTAAAAGCTTGACAGGAGGCAAGCTTATGTGCTTATTTTGTCGTGTAAGTTCGAGATGGAGTGCTTATAAATTTTTAAAAGCCTTATAAAACGTAATGTGTGGGTGGGTGGCACACTGGTTTATTTGCTTATAAAAACCAATGAATTTAATTCTGTAGTGTCAGAATAACTGACGATGAGTTTAATTAGACTGGATAATTAATCATTAGTACAGTTTCTTGATGAAAATTCAACTTGAGTGACACGAGCTTCACAACATCATCATCATGTTGATATTTATATACAAAATGCAAAAATAGATTGTGTGCAATGTATTCAAAACGGAACACTAAATTTCCAATATTACACAACAACTTTCCATTTCAGATAAAGGGGACACATTAATGCATTTGTACATCCACAAACAAGAAACAACAGAGGCGCTTTTTGCATATTTAAGTGGTTCTCTGCACTGGCTTAGTCTGTGTCGACAACACAACACTGTTACTTTACGAGCAAATTATTCTGTCGAATATTTACCAACACTATAGCACCGTTCTTTCAGTACACGCGTGTAAGTATGTGGGTGAAGTGCCAAAAGAGATTATGTTTTGCTCTCAGGGACACAATTCATAATCATAATGAATATGGGATATACTAATGCACGTTCTCCAAAGGGAAAACATTTTGAAAGACAGAAGACAGCTCAGGAAAAGGGAAACGGGGGAAATTTTTTGATGACAGCTACTTTGTCCTTGCAAAATAATTAATGGAACTCACTTCTTTTTTTAGTGTGAAAAATGGATAAAACGAGTCATTACTTTGTGACTGGAGCACTAGCTTTTGCTGATGCATGCCCTACTGCTGATGTTTTTAATTTGCCTCGGAGGAACAAGTTTGGGAGAAAACAAGGGCTTCTCTATTTGGTATTGAATGATGAAAATGAAAGAAAATTCATTACTGCTGACAATGGATATTGTGGAAGGGAGAGAAGATTTTCCCATGTAATTACTCCAGTCAAACTCCAAACTCTTAATTACAATTACTCTTCTTGAGAGCTCTTCAGCTATCTCTTGTTTTCGAGTAAATCCATGTATTTTTTCAACTTCTACATCAACTTGAGTTCGGAGTTTTAGTCATCTGGGGTACAATATATAATATAAGGCATGGATGAGCACAAAGTTCCAGTATAATGCAACGGGAATAATATTAATTACTTTAATTCATGTCGGCTTATAATTCGAAGAAAATGTCTCAGACTCTGTAAGATCGAATATGTAAACGTAAGGTGTGCGAAAATAATTGCGTGTGGATTGCACAGTGACTCGTGTTTGCATGAACTTAGATTTTCAAGTGGCCTTGACTCATCATCAGCTTCTTTTCATCCAGAAAGTATTTGATTATTTTGTAAAATAATCGCTAAATAGTAAATTGTAAAAAAGTATGGGAGCAGGTGGAGATTGCAGGTAAATACCAACAAAAACTTCAGCAAAATGAAATGAATTGCATTTGCAAGCATGCATTGTCATTTGAATTGAAGCCTTACAACAAAACCATTGACGTTGGCATTGCAAACAAACATGTAATCACACGCCAAATTATTTTTTTGACTTCGCCGAATTCCTAACAAGTTTAGAATTGAGCTATTATTATACTGTTCGAATTCGAATTATATTTTTTATCGGGGTTCTACGCAGAAGAAAAAGTTCTCGTTTGAGACACACAAATGATGTCAAAAGAGTCAAAACATGATGTTCTTGAGCGAGAAAATAACTAAGAAAAATAAACCTGCAAGAGTCATCGTCATCGCGTGTGTCTACACTTTTGTATTGTCGATCTAAACTAAATCATTTCCCTGCTTTTGACGGTCATCATTAGATTAAAATTTTGTTGAAGGGCAGAAAGGTTGGGGAATTGCAGTTCACTGCGTCGTGCATATATTTGCCCTCGTACAGAAAGAGAAAGATATTTTTGCCCTCGCCCAACAAAGTCAGTTTTTTAGAATACATCCATCGTTTTCGCTTACTGAAATTTTGGTGGAAGTATAAGCGTCTTTGTCGTTGTTTCGTAAACAAAACCAGGTGTAGGGAACAAGTGAAAGGAGAACAATATGTTGTGTATTATTGACATCTCTCTTTCTCTACAAAAGGAATTCCATTTCAAGGCAACTCCAAAAAAGAAATGGGAAATGGAACGAAGGAAGCAAAGAAAAAGAGAATAAGAAAAAACTAAACCTACCATCATGAGTAATGCAAACAGCAGGAGCTTTTTGGAGGACAGCAAAGAATGAATGATTCATGTCAGAAGCGCCGTTCCTTTTCTATTGTTCGCTTTTCCTATTTTTCATGAATATTTATCAATCTCTCGTGATACAAGCATCCTCGCTGACTAGTCGTCGTTGTGGAATGAACTTCTCTCTCCTCTCATCGCAATGGAGGATATGTCACCTAAGCTTAAAAGCATTTAGTTCAAGTTGCAACTTTCCCCGGATGTGAATAGTATTTTTGTATGAGAATGTATTAGGCACTTGTCACAGGAATTGCTCGGTTTTTTTGTGAAGCTCAAGCCGAGGGAGTTCTCAGATAATATGCGTTTTTTTACGTTTCCTCTTATTTCGCCGTTGAACCTGCTGTCCCATTTCTCCTTCGCTGCTAACTTTCTCCTTTCCTTTCCCACACTCGTCACCATCTTTATTTTATGGTGTATATAAAGTCTGGATATATATATGCCACTCGCACTTCTTTATTTCTCCGAGGATTTTATTTTCCTGGATGGAATAATTTGAAAACTCAATTTTGACTCAGGAGGAGACAAGGAGGAACGGAGAAAGAGAGAAAGTGTTCTGCCGATGTGAGTACTATACTCGGATGTGTAAAGTTACATTTTGGTGATTTTTATGTAGATTTCCCCCTCGCTTGTACAACATTAGAGATGAAGGATTCCGAGATTTGCGATGAAGTAAAAAAAAGTTTTTTGTCCCAGATTTTTCTCCTAATTTGACGTGTATAGTGTATGAAGTGAACAGCTATCAAAAAGAAGAAAGTTTGAAAAAACTAGTCCAAAACCTGCTGAGTGAATATGACAAACGGACTGGAATGGACTGACTTTTAGTTGGAGCTCGTATTTATTATGCAGTCTTCAGTATTAGGGGATTTGCTGCATTTGCACATTTAATAGTGATTACAAAGGAACAACTTAAAGCCATAATGTTTCAATTCTCATATATATTTGACATGCATTGAGAACGGAAGTAGCTTAATTTGTATGAGATAAAAAAGTTATTGGAACATATTATACTAGAAACTATTTGAGGAGAAAAGTATGAAGTCTTGAAGTGAGTTGAATTATGTGAGAACTGATTTACGGGAGAGAGACAAGCGGAATTATTTAGGACTTTGGGTGGAAAGAGAAAAGTATAGAATTCGCGGATACTTATTGGTTGTTGCAATTCGAATTTACACAGTCCTGTGTACATTTTGGAATGTTTTAAAAACCTAATAATTAGTTTACCATAGTTAGATTATTAAACATTATTTTTACCAACTTTTTAGTGTTGCATATCATCAATAATTTTCTCCGACAATACGCTGACACACAAACCCCTGATTATCATATCGGTCAGTATGAAATGTTAATATGTGTCATAGTTAGAGCCGTTAGAGGTTAGATTTTACTAAATTTTGTCTATGAACTTGATACCCTGTTTCGTTGTAAGTACGAAAACCTTCAATCTTGAAGGTTATAATAATTCTGTAAGAAAAGCACCACCAACAAAAGTTTCAGTCCATGCCTATAACATATTAATAAATTCCATAACTCTCTTGAAATACAAACAGTAGCGGTATTATTATGATGGAGGACATTATGCGTGAAATTATGCTAAAACTTTAGAGAATTTAAGTAAAATTCTTCAGATTTTCTTTCCGCTTTTACAAACAGGAAGTTCAGGTACACGGACTTCTCAAGAAAATGTAAGAAACTTGGAAAAGTAAGTATGTGGTCGGGTTGCCCAAGGTCTGCCTTTCCGCCTGTAATTAAACTTGAATGGATCACATGCACAACTTTTATATGCTCCGGATTTTACTTTCTTCGACGAGAAAGCTGGAGAGCATACTCTAATTGCTAGCGTATTAATTTCACACTGGAATATATATCTGACTCCTATTTATATACGGCAGCATGATGCTATATGCATGTATTGGAAATGTTCAACATTCAGCTCGAGTGTAGCTATACGCACCCAAACTCCCACCGTGAAGTTTGCTGGTGGACCGACCGCCAAGTGAAACTACGAGCAGCATTGAACGTGTAATTTGTGAAGAAATGGATTGGCTAATTCAAGGGTTAATTTTCAAGACGAGGCAAGGAGTCAAGACTGTGAGCAGAGGAGAAAGGAAGCATTATGCATGTTTGCATATGTAAATTGCAGTTTTTATGGTTTCATTCAACATGAAAGGAATCGGGGAAAGCTTGAGCAATTTGTGGTTTCAAAAAAATCGTTATATCCCTTTTATATCCCACAGTCTGGGCATACGAGTAGTTTTCATATAAAACGTTGAATCCTTCAAAGTTGATTGTAATGAAAAGCTAAATTATAATCAAAACCTCTTGGGAACAGTTTTTAACTGGATTTTCTCCAACTTGGCTCCCTGTCCATATTCCATATATCCAAGCAGTGGCGAAACTAATTCCCTTGCCCAGAGTTTTAATGTTTATTTTGAATAGTTGAAATACTCGGGAGAGTTTCAATGTTTCCTCAGGTCGTTGTCAGCATCTCTTTCTCATGAAACCTTGCGTTTTATTAGGACACTTGTGCCGTTGTGCCTATCGAGTTTATGCATGTACACGAAAGGTTTAAGTACAGGTGTTTTTATGGAAAATGTGGAATGCATATATAAAAGGTATTTAAATGATAAAAATTCATATCCTTACAGATAAAAAGGAGACAACTTATCAATTGCGATCGTTGGTACTCGAGAGACTCGAGAGTATGTAGGTATTCCATATAATAATGAAAGTAATTGCCAAAAAAATATTAATTGTGAATTGATGTCGACGTTCAGAAGATGAGCGAAACCATGAAAATGAGCATAAGCCCGGGGAGAGAAGTAACCTTCCCAAAGGACTCTAATTATTTTTGCTCGGGATGAGTCCCTTCAGCTCTCCTTCACTCCTTCGCTTGGAGGAGATTGACTCTCCTCTTCTGGAATAAATTGCTCAGAGGAGCATTACTTACTGGCTTCGCAGTTTCCTGCAGCTTTTAAGTTATAAGCGGACGTGCCTATATCGAACATGTTCTCCCCAATTCTCGTCATGAACGTTGTTTATGCATAAAACACAAAGTGAGAGCGACAGTTTAGGAAGCAAACTACGGAGTTCTTTTAGAGTCCTCCAGCTGCTCATTAAAAATTTAGAAAATGTGAAACAACAGCAGCGGAGAAGTCGTTAAAATTTCCATTTTCCCTAACTCACTCCGCGTTTCGCGAAATTATTACTGTATTAATGATTTTGTCAAGGAGCGTGGCACAAAATGTCTTGGCATAAGTTACATCGATTGATCAATTTAGAGGAAGATCGGATTACCTTTAGCTGAACTGAAGTATAAATGCCTTGGATCAACAAACGATGTACGGTACATTTAATATGTCCCTGTTCATCGCATCGGTATCTTTGTTGCGGATAAATTATGCAATGTATTGATCCAGTTAAATGCACTCCATCCCACAAAGCCTCGGTTTATTGTAATTCCTCTGAAATGGAAGTCTTTGGCGGACTGGGGGAAATCAAGTATTGTCTTTGTCGCACATTGAAATATCATCCTTTTGGATACATTTTTTTATGTAAGTTCAACCAAGAATTTAGATTTAAAGTTGGTAACGGTGTAGTTATCTTTTAGTTTAATTAAGGGGGAACCGATCCATCAAACTGTCTCTCGAAGTTAATCATTAAGGATTGGGATAGGAAGTATATATATGAAACAGTGACAATGAAGTACGAGTACGAAAAAGCGAAATGGATTTTGCTTACCTGCAATTTGAAGTGCCGTAAGTAAACACGTTGAGTACGTTGCTCACAGCTTTTGAAGTTTTTTTATTGACTACAATCAATAAACGTTCAAGGATAACCGTTTAGGAATGTTGATATATGATATCTAGAGAAAAGTTACAATTTCTATGTAAATACACTCTGAGAGGTCGATATTTGTTATTCTCACGAAATATGGAAAAAGTAGCCAAATGTTTCAACTAAACAGTTTTGCAAGAACCAAGTTTAAAAAAGTTTTTTCATATGATTCATTCGTCAAACATTTGTTGACTTGTATGACTTCCTCAACCAAGTCATTAAAATGGCAATTACAACAGCTACGTACGTGTGTACAATGTTGTTGTTTTAATGTAAAAACTAGTTTAAGGAACGTTTATAATGTCCTTGTGGAAAAGACCGGTGACTATTTAGAATATCTCTGCCAAGTTCTCTGTTAACCACAAGTGATCACGCAACAGCGACATGTAAATCAATAAGGAAAAAAACTTCGCAAAGCAAGTTGTCGCCGACTTATTTGGCACACCTAAAGAACATGGAAAATGCAACTCTCTGCCTTATCTCCAAATACACACTTTCTCTCTTTGCCAGGCTCCCTGTGGATTTTTCCGGACGAGCTTGAAGCTCTTGAAATGCCGGTTTCAATTTGTCTCAACAACAAAAGTTGTTTCTCTGCAGACAAGGCTGCTCTCTTACTATAATAATGTATCTTTAAGACAAAAAAGGTTATTATTTAGTAAATGAGGTGCAAAACAGTGTGACTAACTTCGTTTTCATAAACGGTACAAAAAATCCTCCGTGTCGTTGTCGTGTTTGCTGTATTTGAAGAAAGAAATACAAGTTTTGTACAAGAAAAAGTTGTCAACTTGATTACTGTGCTCGTGTATGGCTTTTTATATCCTCCTCTTCCCACTTGCAGAAAATACTCTCTTCGTCTTGCTCAGTTGAACTTGAATTCGCAAATGACTGGGAATGGAAGAGCACTGCACGATTTTGTATCCACGTTCTTTCTCCTTTTTATTTTACTTTTGCTCGGCGTACTCTTGTCGATACGCCGAGGTTCAGCTTCTCTGGACGATTCTCGCTCCATTCCATACACACACACAGAGTGAAAGTCGGTCGGTCGGATTCACTCTTGGCGAAGAAGAATATAAGGTATGGTGGTGGTGATGTGTGTGTGTGTGGTGCATCGCTCATGGTACATGCTATTCCCATACTTCTCTCCTCTCCTGTGCCACTTTCTCCGATTTCTCGTTCGTTGGTTCGAAGTGAAAGGAAAGCAGGTCCATGGGCAAAATCCGAAAGGAAAGAGAAAAAAAGGAAAACGAAAAGGGACTCTTGCTACGTTTTTTTATTATTCGGAGTAGGGAAATAGGAAATTATACGAATGCATACATGCATTATAATATGTCCATGGATAACGCATAAAATATAGTCGAGATGCATAAAAAGATATAAATGGGGTACGGAGAAACAAGTGAAAATATGAAAACCACAGAGTTTTATAGGATCTGGATAGATGCATGGGTCGCAGTATTAAACATGAAAATTCCGTTGTTTGGGAGCTATTGGAGCGTATGAGGAGTGCCAAAGACATGTAGGTGTCTTATTTTTAGGTCAGTCGGTGCTCTCTCTCTCTGATTCGTAGGTATAAGTGAATGTGGTGTGGAAATTGTGGTAAAATAGGAGAATGCTTTCCTACAATACAACTTGCATCCAATATATCCACACAGAGAAAGATTCAAGAGAGAGAAGAGAGAAAAAAGATCCCGTTTCCAAAGTGTGGTAGGCTGGTGTGTGTGGTACTCACACACAGACACACGCACCAACGTGATAGGCTTCAGAGTACACAAGAGAATCAGATGTAATCGTTGCAATATATTTTCCGTAATGGCAACACTGAGCACACTTGTGTTCTTCACTCATGGCCCAGGGAGAAAGTGGAAGAGTTATAAAGATGTTCGCGCGATGAGGTACTTTTGCACTGGAATGTGTGCAGTGGGAGGGCAAAAGGGAAAGTACTAAGCTAAGCACTGCTACAGACTTTTGTGAATATGTATTTACTTTCTCCATCATCCTGTTTGTAAATGATGCAAAGGAAAGCGGAAGCAATGGGCGAACGAACCGGGAAGTGGTAGTGCACAGTCAGCGAAGGAGTATCATGTGGAGGAGTGTATATGTATTTATGTGTGTACACAATTTTGCGAAGAAGAAATTTAGTAGTAAGCGAAAAGAAATTCAACAAAAGAGGATTTACGAGGAAAGTTAATATCCGATGCCCCTTCTCTACTTTTGAGGAATGCATAAATTTGTACGGAGCACAACTTTTTTTGTGAGGATGTTACCTAACTGCGCGTCTTCTCTTTCGATGAAGTTGTGAAAGCTACACATTTTTCATTTATGAAATTATGTAAAAAAGGTGAGATAAGTATTTCTCGTTTCTTGAAGAAGTTGTTGTATTACACAACCATATTGACATGTACATAAATATGAATGTACTTTCGGGATTCACGAATATGCTTGGGTTGAAGTAAAGACGAATATAATTCTGCCTTCAAAACTACCAAGACTTCAAGTGAAAAACATTACTGCCAAAACTCCCTTCATCAAGCGCGGTTAACGAACTTAGCAGACGGAGATTCTTAAAAGCAAAATATTCGCTTGATGCAAATCACTCGAGCATTGCTGCGAACGGAGAGAAGCACATGCATGATTGAACAAGTTTTCAAACATGTTTTAACTGTAACGCCGGGGCTTTCCTAAACCCAAGGGCTATTGTCCTGTTTACACAAGTGAAGCTTTTGAAAGTTCTTCTTGGTACTGGCGTATCACGACGCAATCCAAAATCCAACCGACACGATGAAACAAAGTGAGTAGTTTTTGTGTATATGGCGATGGTGATTCGGAGAAAAAAGCAGGAAGTATGCTTCTTCGAGATAAAACGTCTTCCGCACAGTCGTCTGAAAGAGCCTTTTTTCGCATTGCTTTTTAAAGTTATCAATATTTCCTTTCAATGTGCTTTGAAGTTAGAAAAGCAATACATATGCTTTTAGGTACATTTCCTTGCATGACTCCAGATTCTGTAGAGGATGCACAAGGAGAAACTTTGTGAGCTGGAATGGAAATGTGTGTCAACTGAAGAAGGAAGGGGGATTAAAAGAGGAAAGAAAGCTGATTTCATGTTTACTTTCTCCAGAAGGAATATGTATGTACTATTTATATGGTGAAGTGAAAGCAGGGAAAGTCATATCGAACCGAACCATGTAAGATGCTGCCTGAGCACACAAGTTTTTGGATGTCTGTTTGCATGAATACTTCTACTTCCTTGGAAATGCCTCGTATCTACTTTGGAGAGATACATGAATACTTTAATTTTAATGATGAAGGAACGATGCCTCTGGCCGAGGCGTGTGTGTACGTTTCCCTCGCGGCGAATGAAGAAGTTGTTCTCCAATTCGAAGAAAGAGGCGAAAAAACAATAGCATGTGTTTTCGTATAACTTTGGACATATGCCATATGCACTCTTCCACATTCAAATTCAACGAACGTTTGCAGTTTGCATGTGGAGCCTTTTTATATTAAATTAGAGTCGACTACACTACGGAGAAAAATTCGTGGAATTTTAGTGGAAACAATAAAGTAAAATGAAATCTTTTCAAGGAATTCAAAAATGTTCGCTTATATTGAACCTTTATCATTTCTCTGTTTAGGTCCCTATATTTCACCAGTTCCTTTGCTGGTTTTTCTATATTGTGTTCTCCCATTTGCCAATTCCTTCATTAAACTAAGGAACAACTTCTTGATACTTGGGCGATTGTAATCAGCAGCAGCAGTTCGTTACTTACTTCTTTCCCTTTTGTTTACTTTCCATTATAATTCCAGTACTCAACCCTGACTGGAGAGGTGTGTGGTTCATCGTCATTGCCAATGCTTTTGCTCCGCCTCCTCCTCCTGAATGTGTATTTGTATGTCGAATAAAATGTGGCGAGGAGAGAAGCTTCTTGAACAAACCTCAAAGAAGTTACAATACATACATTGAATTTCCGCTGCTTTGTAATTGAAAACGAAGAAGATTTGCTCTTCATCATCTTCAAGGACTGGGTCAATGACACATCTTTTATTTACATACGGCATAGGTATTCTGGACACACACGCAAAATTATCTTTGGTGTACTGTACATTATGTCACATGATTCATACAAACAACTTAAATTACGACTCCGTCTTGATGACATTTTGATGGATGCTATGAGTGGAAAGGAAGTTGTGTAATTGCCCGAATCTTACAAAAAAACTCATGCTCCTTTAATATTCATTTTTTATATGCTGCCAAGTAGACAAAAGAACAATTCGTTACCAAATGGTCCATTCTGGCATTCGAGGGTAGGCTGGTTGAACAATGATATTATATGATGATGTGCGTTGAGTTGAATAAAATCCTAAATCCGAACTTAGCTTAGTTCTGACTCATGAATTTTCAAGGTTGTGCATCTGGAGTTCGATTTCAAGATTATTAGTTTAAAAATCTACATTCATTCCATGTCATCAACAAGAAGTTTTATAAAAATGATAAAGTTATGCTGTGATTTTGACCCCATTCCGAAATACATTCATTTAATTTTAAAGTGCTAAAGGCTGGCCTATTAAGCGCTAACAATCAGCCCGTCGACATAATCACATGCATCAACGATTTCATACCTTCACGCAAGTGATTTTATAATAGTGTCTAAAAGCCACATTGAATAGACCTCAAGAGCACACATATTTCAGATATATGAAACCAGTTTCTCACTCCAGTCTCTCATATTCATATCGTGTATACTCATCTATAAAATTCCAGGTTCATTTCCCATGTGAAAGTGTGTGTGCATATCATCTAAGCGTTCTAAAAGTTGGCGAAATAATGGAGTGTGTAGTAGGAGTGGATGCTTGTACTTGGAGGAGAGGAGCACACAATGGAGAGAATGTGTTCATACCTTATGCTATTTTTTTTAAAAAAAATCTAACCTCTCACAGAGAAAGGAAAATGTACATAAAATATCGACCGGATGGAAGAACACATTCGCATTCTTGCTCACTCCTCTTCTTCTGCTCGAAGCAATCATCAGGAAGGTTGAAATGGGAAGAAAGGCACTTTTCTCCATCTTTCCGCTTGTCGTCTGTGTGTGTGTGGCCCACACGAGTGGGTGGAAAGGTAGATGTATTAAACATGTAAACTTTCACCCATACAATGCAATTATGTACATAATCCTTATATATATCTTTTTGCTCGAAGGGATAGATTTTATATGTGAAGTCATGAGCACACGTACGTATATGTCTGTGTGTGTGTTTACTCTGAACTCAAATGAAGTTCAAGAACGAGCGAAACACAGTTTCACCATTCCGTCTCTCCTTTCATTCGCACAAGGTATGTACCTAGCTACTCACATATATTAAAAAAGTGTATGCACCTACGCCATATCATTTCATCTGAGGAAAAAGTTTTTTTATTCGTACAATACACAAGCATTCACGAATTCACCTTAATGCGATCATGCATGCACATTTTTGCAAAGGATACGGAGAGAAGCGTACCCGTGCCCGCACCCTGGAAAAAGGTTCTGCTCACAAGATGAATTGAGATTATTCTGCTCGTGTGTACCGTCAACGAAAATTATATGCATTCCCAGGATAATGGAATACTTTATAGATACACCCTGTTTTAGATGGATTGGAACAAAGGCAAACAAACTTTCTCTCCGGCATATTATAACAAACGCTGCTTTACATCTTTCAGTTGCAGTCGTAGGAGTATATTCGACCAGCATTTCTTCCCGAATGAAAGCCACATTTACGCACGAAACAAAATTCATTTTTACTGGCATCCTAAATCCTAGTTCATACTGTGAGCTGAGAACCGTGAGTAATGCCTTAAGCTTTTTATCAAAATTTTTTTGAGAACAAGTTTATAACTCATTGCACTTTAAAGAACACTTCAATTACAAAAATTGTAAGACGAATTCAGGGGCAACCGAACACAAGTTTGTGCTATAGATAACATTTTTCCTTTGAGAATGAAAAGGAGTTCTTTCATTGGGAGATGTAACACGTAGTCAGAAAAAAAATGCTGACAAGAGGAAAAAATATATTTTGCAACTAAGCACGAAAGGGAGGAAAGTGTATTAAGTATTGATATCTCATTTACAAATTCGTTTACATTTTCCTGATACTCTCTTATCCTTCCTTTTCGTGTTTTTGTGCACACAACTCTGCTCTAGCTCTGCCCTTGTGCATCGCACATTTTGATGTAACGATTTTCTCGTGTTACAGCTGAAGTATATAACATCATTGCTTTTATTTTTATGATTTCTCGTGAAATCATTCCCCTCTATCACAACTATCGCTGATAGCCTACACGAAGACTGCTTCCAGGAAAATTGGAAGAGAAACGAGTTTCCCTCTTCGGGAACCTGACAGGAGTAACAGACAAGCAAGTTCAGTGATGAACATTATCATCTTCATCATCCCACCGAGACCTTGGATCACAAATCCCAAAAGAAGAAGGGGTCAGCACTATACACAAGTTGCTCTACCCTGCTTGCGAGCATCATCTTTTTCCACCGAGCTATTTCTTACTATTTAATAATTCAGATGGGAGAGTTTGACCTTGCACTTTTCCTCAAAGGTTTAGTGACTGGAGAGAGATTTCGCGGGGAACAAATTGCAAAACTTTTCCCCCACAACCATTTCATTCCTCCTCCGACGTAGAAAAAATGTAATAAGCGAAGAGAGTGAGTATGTCTTCTGAAATGCAACCTTTTATGTATGCATTCTTGTTTGTACCTTGCACCGATCAAAGCAAGAAGAGCCCGTTGACGATGAACGTGTATAAAGTCAAAGGAGGACTGGCGAATATCTTCTTAAACACATTGTAGAGAGAGCAGTCAACGGTTTTCCAAGAAAGCATTTCATGTTGTTATCTAGGCTTTTGTAAATTCACTCATTTAATTTCCTTTCTGTGATGAGACGATGATAAGAGAAGATATATTTTTCACTGGGAGAGTAGGAGAGTATAGGGACACATACAACGAGTAACTTAGGAGAAACAAGAAACCATTTTCTGATATGCATATGCTTAGATTTGAAGTTGAAGCAAGCTCCTCAAAATGAGCATACGCTTCCTCGAGTGTTTTTAACAAAGTTTGCTAATATAAGCGGTGGAAGCTATAGGTCTTCCTTAGCACAATTGTATTGCTGGCCAAAGGAGATAGAATGTTGGTCCCTTAGAAAGAAGAGAAACTTTGGCAATGTGAACGCACATATGTACGGCGTGAGAAGAGAAAGGGAGTCAAGTGACGAAATAAGCAAGTGAGCAGAGTTGTGTGAGTAAAGGCTGTGAGAAAAGGCAAGGGTTTTCATGTGTTTGCGATACCTACGAACTTGGAGTAAATATGTACTGAATTTTGTATAGTGAGCATCAAGAAGTACTGGGAAACTGTGAGAGGAAACGGTAAACGTGCTTATGTAATGGTCCTTGCTCGCACACATAACCGTTTAGGCATTTCCTATATCATGCTAGAGCGCTATCACCAGCATTCACCACCACCACCACACAGTCATCATCACTCATCACTCTCTCCTCGTAGACGTTGTGTCGTTCTCAAAGTGAAAGGGAAACGAGGTTTTGCACGAAACACCTCAGAGACTCACTCCCTCACAATCAGCGGGAGATGGAGAATAATATATGTTATGAGATTCTGTTGTTTTTATCAAAACGGTAATGCTCGAAAAGTTTAGTTTCAGACTGAACATATCAGAGAATATGCAGGTTGTAATGACACATCAAAATTCAAGTCGAATTGCAAAAGCATTGTAGTAAACATTTCCAGAAAATGATGGCAGCCAGACTGGACTGAGTGGACCAGACACATGCAGATATTATGCATAGCCGTCTCCGTTCATCATCATCATCATGTGCCAGTCTACAAAAACTGAGAGTGAAAGTGTCCTGCTATAATAAAATTCAAGAGCAGAATGGGTCGTTGAAATAGGCTATCGCTCGGAGGTAGAGATAGGTACATATATAAAGGAAGCCAACTAGTTTTCCCCGCGTTTCCTATGAACTTCATATCCACATCTCGGAAATATTTTTTTTTGGCTTCGTTTGAGCTTTCTCACTTAACGAGTTCGGGAAACGGGAGACGAAACGAAGTAAGGTCTTTATTGGTATATAAGGTTTATCCAGTTATAGTATTTGATCCGATATTGTGAAGGTATGCGATATATCTATCGGAGCAATTTGCAAAAGACTTAAACACTGAGCGAAGATATACGAATAAGAAAAAATTTCTTAGCTTCATCCAAGTTTTGAATGTAACGGGATGTTGGGACATTGGGACTGGGAGTGAAAGTGAATGCAAGTGTAAGAAAGACTTTTTTGTATGGCATGTTTTATGAATGCAATGGCAAATGCATAATAGCGAGAGCAGCACATATATACACTATATCCTTTTCTATTCCACATGGGTCTACTGGGAAGATCGATTCTCGCATCGATCTGCAACTCAGATGCTACTAACCTTACTTCTCAAGTGTAGTGCCAGTTTTCTGCGTGCAGAAAACTACTAAACCGATCCTCTCTCTCTCTCTCTCCTATTCTTCATTTCCCCTTTTCCTTTTCTCGCTGTTACTCTCGCTCATTCTCTCTCGAGAATATAAAGACTCTTTTTGCGGGCAGAGAAAGAGTGAGTAAACGTGAGGGACAGGAGATGGGAAAAAGCTGCCAAAAACACTTTGCAAATCGAAATTCATGATGATGATGGTCTTAATCCCTGAGCGAGTATATATTCTCGCCGAACCTTTCTCTCCATTTATTGTGTATCTCGCTGCTGTGTATCTCGTTGGTAAATATGAAGAACGCATGAAATGTGTGCGAAAATCCTTACACCTGTATTGCATTAAGAGCAGATGGTACAAAGTACAAGCACTTCGCTTTTCACTTCGCATTGATTACAGATTACGGATAGCTCTCCCACTCCCACCCTCCACATCGTGGTTCAGGGCAAAAGGAAGGGATGTGATGTGATGCATCGAATCATCCTTCCGTTCAGTACAAAGCTAGTTATTACATTTGTATCAAAGGTTTTAATCGAAAAGATGTTGGTTAAACCGCAGGACCAGTTCACCATGCAAGTATTATCGTTACTTCTTTTGAAAAGAATAAAAACATGTTAATCTAATGGTTTTAGGTTTATTCGAAGGCGGTCTCCCGTAAAAATAATGGTTATCAATTACACTAAATTTTGTTTACGTATTCGTAAGTTTACGGAAGCGGCATAGTATGCGACTTATTTGGTTGTTTCCGCTTGGGTTTGGGCATACATCTCAAAATAAGTCTGGCAAGTAGCTGTTGAACCTTTTGAAAAGAAAGAAATTGTAAACAGTTTGAAGAGTAAAAAAATACGTTCTATAAAGGCAATGTGTATTATTTAAGCTGCGTGCAATCACTTTTGCCACCCGTCAAGGTCACTTGCTCATTGTGCCGAAATGAAGTTGCCCATTTCTCCATCACATTCATGTGCATTTAATTTCGTTTCCCCTTCAATGATTGCAAAATGAATTTGCTCACATGTGCTTACACGCACGTACTTTTATTTTGGTATGGAGTCATACACATGGCGTGACACCTGCTTTCCCAAGATAGCTTGCTGGATTTCTATTGCCAAAAACGATACAAAGTATTTTTGCACTTGGAGGGACGCTGATAGCAATGGAGACAGATGCACACATGGTCGAATTTCTTTTACATATAAATATGTACATGTTCTGATCAAAACAAAGAAATCAGAAGTTCTAAACAAAGTGAAAGTAAGCAATCTTTGGATTTACTAAAACTTTGACGTTTTCACGTTTTTCCTGTTTACTTTTCCAGTTTCCCAAACATCACTGGCGCGAGATAATGGCACAAGGCCGGAGTTGGAAGATGGTATGCGTGCATTGTCAAGGTGTGAGATATAACTTAAATCCTTCCATGTTACCCTTCATCGGTTACAACACATCCACAAATTCCCGAAGTCTGCATTTGCCATTTCGAAAGCAGACAAGTTGTTTGTTTGCTGTTGATGTTATATAAATTTCATGGAATATAAATGTATAAATACGTTATATAAATAAATGAAGGCGATTCCAGGAGTTAGATCCATAAGGACTTGTGGATACGAATATCCGCTTTCTTCTACATACAAAAAATTGCTATCTGAACTTAGCTGATTGTGAGAAATCATATATACGCCGTATAGTGAGGTCTGCTGCACTGGGACATGGAAGCCTAAACAGTAACTTCTACTACACTGGGAAGGGTAACAAATGTTTTAGATGAGTTGGTTTGGAAATTTGGAAATGTTGGAACTGCGTAGTTTGAGATTGCGAAAATCAACTCAAATTTGGATGTAAAAGTAGTGTAAGCCTCTATATCATCGTAATATTGGTAGATAGAAACCACTGTAATGTGCGTGTAAAGTTGGGAGAATTCATGCGTTAAATTTTCAATGAAATTCCAGCTCATAACTCAAGTTGAGATTAAAAAGCATTCTCGTAGATACATATACGGCGTCCCTTTGTTTCCAAACTTTTTCAAGTGTCTGAATATAATAAAGTGAAAGTATATGAATATGACTGTTCATGTTCCTCCGTTTTAACACGAAGCCGACGCCGACATGTCTGACCCGTCAAAGCAACTCTGAAGTTTCGGAGACAAGCCCATGGCACCATTTTCAATGCCCACATGACTTTCTCGTGACAATTTGGAAGGGAAGTAGACGGTTCTGAGTAGGCACATATAAAAATGGCCATCCCGTCCGTATACCTCTATTTGTCATTTTGGAAAAGGTTCAAGGTTTCGACTACATTGTAAAAACCTAAAAAACGACTAGACGATTGAGTTTTAATCTTTGTGCCATCATTGTCTGCATCAATAAAAGAGTAGAATATAATAGAAGACCGAATATTTTTTGGATATCTATCTACCTATTCAGCATTATGTTTGTTCTTGAAAATAAGAGCTACGCTTGATGCTATGCATCACGCGAAACCACGTAAATCTAGAAATTCTGAATAAAATCAAAGAGTTTGCATGCTTCCCATCACTCAATCAGTCAGTCACTTGTCTGCTTTGTGTCTGGAATTTTACTTAAGTGTGAACAGTGAACAAATGTGGCTGGCTGGTCCAATACTACGATTCAATCAAAAACGAAAGTGATTGGTAAAATAAGAGGATTTTTGATGCGAGATTATGATGTTATCCATTACTCTAGTTATCACATTAGTTTTATTCGATCGAAATTTTTCGCTGTACAAACTGTACAGTGAGTAGGAAGCATGTGTATTGCTACAATATTTAATCCATACATTTGAAACGAACCATAATTGAGATTATTAATATTAATACATCATCACCACATATCAAATATCAACTTCCGGGCATCGGACACCTATCCGTATCTTATACCCACTTACGTAAAATTTTATAATATTTTTGTGTCGCTGAATTATGACATTTTTCCTGCACAACAAATGTCCCAGTAACCCAACCGATAATATTTTAGAGTTCGTCCGTTCTCTTTGGCTCTCTCTCATACTGTTCGCCTGTATGTTCTAACTACCCCAAAAATTATAATATTAAATTACAAATTTAGAAGTTGTACAATGTGTACAGTTGATTGTTGGAAATATGCAACGCTGAAAGTCACAGTTATTTCCTGTCGAGCGGTGCATCAGAATAGGATATGATAATCATGTCGTGGATGTGACAGACTTGACATGTATGAAGAAAGTACAAATTGAGGTAGAGAAGGAAAACATGAGCACTGTAATCAACATGTAGTTCACATGTACAAAATCACGTTTCTCCACAGGCTGTTCGGCACATTTTTACTTCACACGTTCTTATTTTTTACCGATTTTTCTGAATAACCTCTGTTGCTTTTTGCTTTCGGAAATTGTTTTATTTGTGTTAGGTATTTACGTTTGATAATGTAAGCGTCATCATAAATAGCAAAACAAAATGGTGTTACATCGGAATCGACTTGCTCACGTCAGTATGAAGGCGAGAGAGAAGCCGCTGAGTAAAAATGTGGAAATTCTTCTGTCACCCTTACGAATTTAGATCTTTGAGATCATCATAGATTCCAGTTGTAGTGCCATCCGTCCCCGTCGATTCATATCCATTACTTTGTTGATTTGCATTCACACACACACAAAGCAGTGATTGTGAAGGAGGATATGCCATCCTCCCACGAGCATGATGCATGATGATTTTGGGAGAATGAAAATACTATGATTTACCTGAGGTTGGCAATGTTGGCAACGTTTTCACTTTCAACTTGCAAATGGAATCCGACAAGGAAGCTAGTGCAAGCTGCCGGAACAAATCGCATGTCGTAACAAATATCACACCTCATTCAAATACTATTGTAAATTGTAATGGAAATAGATCACGAATCATATCCCAACGTAACATCGCCACATTATAGTTTCAGAAGCAATTTTGGCAGAGTATATATATTTTTGGAAAAGGGTGTGAATGCTACGTGGAATGAAAAAGGAAGCCACAAAAAAGAGCAAAATATCCGGAAAGTGAAAGCCCAAAAACTTAAGCTAATTTATGAGATTTAGGGAGAACCTCGGATCCCTTCCTCACGTTGCACATCCATTCTCGTGTGATACACATCTTCCCAAATAAATCCCATTCACTTTGGACAGAAATATTAAAACGGTGACAGCTCACGTTGCACATTCAATCGCACGACACGTCCTTCGAATTTGCATATATATATATTTACACTCATACTCGTATTCTTGTATTGTGTGTGTATGTATGCATATGTACATGACAATAACAAGTGCATTATAAAATGTATTGTTAAATATAATGGTGCGATTACCAAAGTAAATATAACAAGAAACAGCTTTTATGTATTTACTTAAACGCGATTGTCGATGAAGCTGAACTGGTGGGCCTACCACCAATTGCGAAGAAATTCAGTTTGATAGGAGCAAAATAACGAAACAGTTTCGCACATGTTTAAATCGAGTAAATAAATGCAATGGCATAGCGCAGTTTGTAAATCAAGGTGAGGATCACTTCCAATTTGCAGTATGCTGCAGTGTTGAGCCGACTGTACGTGTATTTACTTTATCCTGTGTTGGTTGACAATGTCTTGTCCTCTGTAAATTGTCATTTTCCCAAAAGTGATGTAGCATAAAATTGTCTGCATTAAACATAGTAATGTCCTCGTGTGGCACCTTGTGTTCCAGAGGCGTGATATTATGGGATCGGCGAATCATGGCGATAAACGAAAGGAAAACAAAAATGTTTGTCTTCTTTTTCCAGCTTACATAAAATAATGTGCTCCCGTTTTTATCAAAAGTAAGGCAATCCTCATGTACATAGTACAACACACACACATGGCATACGCGCACAAACTGTGGCGGTGGAGATAAGCTTTTGTACAATTGCTTTTATTCGTTTCAGTATTCGACGGAGGAGCGTGATCTCCGCCACATTCCCTGGAAAGCAATTTCTCCTCCAAACTACTGCCAGCGAAAAGTGTCCCTCTCCCGTGTAAGTTTTGTTGTTATTATGTATATTTACGTTTGCCGTGTGGCATTTTTGATGTCATGTATGGAGGTTGGAGTATAAGGCCAGGCCACACATAACTACACAAAAGTGCTAGCTTTTGCAAATAAATGTGTGACATAGACATATCCCATCTCCCAATCCCCATTTGGATAAGTGTAAGCGGTGTAATGTGTATTCCACAGATGTGCGAACCTACACATATCCCATTTCCTGAAACCGTCAAGAAGAAACGTTTCATTTTCCCGTGCTCACTGTAATGCATTTTTCTGGAGAAAAAAAAGTGGCGGATGCGGATGGACGGACGGCTTAGTTTGAAATTTATGTAGGATTTTTGGGCTTCGTGATATGAGAGTTGTATAATACCAAGAAAAAAACTTATTTTTTTTCATGTACCAGCATTTCCGTTGATATCACTTTCTCCAGCACATGTCTTCATACAAATCGTTCGTTGCGAGTTACTCTGCTGCTAAAACGGTTTTAGCGTTAAATTAACGCATGACTTACTCGGACTACCATTTTACCTTTTTAAAGTTCCAGCGAATCCACTTTCTTCCTCTACAAATACTTGAATATATCACCGTAATTGCTTGCTTTATTTTTGTCGTGAAAGGTAAAAAGAAGGAACAAGAACAGGGTTGAGTCTTGCAGGAAACGATCATGCTTTACTGGAAAGGGTGACCTCGGTAGTAAAGTGAGAGCAATGCATGTAAATGAATTTCTTTGTCCAAAAAAGTGTTAAGGTCCTGAATGGAAGTTGGTATTGAATTGAAGTCAAAAGTCCTGATTTCCGATGCAGAAGTGTGCGGATATAGCCTCTTCTTTCAAATTCATTAGCAATATGGTATACAAAGAAATTTACATGTAGGCAAAAAATGCAGGGATCTTGTAAAATCCAGTAAAATCCATGATTTTTTATGCTTGATGTTTGATGGCTCAAGGTAACATAAAAACATACTATGAAAGTTTAATATCGTTTTTTTCAAAACGAGCCATTCAAGGCTTCCCAGGAATGGATCATTTTATAAAAGCATTTTTTGATGCATCGAGACCTTACAACTGGCTTAGATTAGCAAGTAACCTGCTTTGCTACAAGCAGACTCGGCAATTTTAATGGATTTTAAAAGAAATTTTAGAAAAACTGTTTCAAGAAGGAAGACATATAAATGCCACTTTCTTTTTTGTCTATTTTGAATACAATTTCCCTGTTTACTGAGTATGGCAAGGTGGTTTTATACGTACATTTAAAAGAACCCTCACTGAATTTCTAGAATACGACTTAAACTTTTGTGCATCGGATTTTTTATACGACACAATGGGATGATGTTTTGTAGATGTAGCTCGAGTGCATTCACTTAACATTTTTATATGAGTTCTTTAAGTATTCTTAGTATTTACATGTATCATCCAAGAAATTACTCATTGAACTGTCAATAATCTTCAAGGCAGTCCCATTATGTCCATAATGTAGGATCTTAACATATAATTTCGATTCAAGTGGAAATTGAGAAATTCCAATTTTGCAGAAGCTTTTAGTGTAAGAAAGGACATCCATATAACAGTGGAAATCATATTTTGATAGCGAGAAATTATTGAATATTACATTTAGGGCCCTCACGTGCATTTAGAAAGTGCAATGTGAATCGAATTCAATATTATGTCATATCGTTCCTGTTGCCTTTCTCTCAAGTATCTTTTCTTTGTAGTTCATCAAAAAATGCTAGTAAAACGTCGAATCAAATTCAACGGATAACTAACTACCTATTCTGCTTTGCAAAAATCCAGATTTGCCAACGAACCAAGTATAGATCAGCGTACCAATTCCGACATCATGAAGCTTTTCACAGCTTACAGGAAAAGTTTACCTAGTTCTAGCTTCGAAGTAGAATTGATTTACAGGTTTTCAATGTCCGAATCAAATTATGCAATACGCATTACAAGCAAATCAGTTTTTGCTCTTCCCTAATCTTATTGCCGGATACTTGGATTATAAAATGGGGAACTGGAGCATGACGAAGTATCTAGCCCATGCGCATGATTTATATGGTGAAACGATCAAAGCGTTGTTCGTACGTACGTAGTAACGGCATATCATGGAAATCATATCAATGAGCAAGTATCATGAAAAAAAATTTCAAAGCATGCACGCACATGCACACATATTATAGAGGCTTACAAGTTTTAGTTTTAGATACAATTTTATGGTTGTCAGATGGTGTGATCATCATCATCACAGAGTAAGATGCTCAGTGGAATGAGAACGTGCTTGGAAATCCTAAAAAACAAAAGTCCCCCACCTACGGATAACGAGAAGCAGCCAGAAATACTGCGAAACAACTTCACTTTGTTCACTATTCACGATGCCTTAAATATGCATTCTCGAGAGTACAACAACCGTTACCGGATGAACTCATCCAACTCCTACGCGCAACGCGTGTGAATTTTGAATACTTTAAATTCTTTGAGGAAAGTTGAGTTTAATAAAGTCCCCTGTTGGCGATGAGTATGAATGCATAAGTGAATACGCCCAAAGCAATATTATTTTCGAGCTAGCAGGCAGGTTTTGAGTTTATTTTGATACACCACTGGCCATTCAACTTTCCAGAAGCGAATTTCATATGTTATATCATCTTTTCACTCCCACACGTTTTTTTACCAAGATTATGCAAACATTTATTACTTCCCCTGAGAAATTGGAATCCTTCGTTTGGTACGAAACCGGGTACCGAAACACATCCAAGACAAGACACCAACGACCAAAGTAGGCAAACCATGACTTTTCCCAGTGCATTCATTCATTCAACTTTAACCCGCCTGCAAAACAAGTCAATTTCGGCCAAGTTATTTTTACAACGCTCGCATCTGGTGTGTATAAGGACTAACAACGTAACAACAATTGGCAACTTGAATAACAAACACTACTGCATTCATTTGTTTCAGCTCCAACGTATTCACCTTCTAAATAATGCGCTACCTGTTCCCTTGTTGCCAAACACCAAGTAAGATAAGATCCGACGCTAATAATATCGCACTACGAATAACTATATTTTCTCTGGCCTATTTTTATATGTATCTCATCTCATCAACCGACAGTTCGTACTTTCCTCATACGACGATAATAATATGGATGGATGTAAGAGCGGGGTGAGCATGAAGATTAGGTGGGATGGGAATTCACTTCTTTTCCTTCTTCTTCAATGAGCTGACTTGTTCAACAAAACCCTAGAAAGCTATAATGAGACTTACTTAGGCAAGTGAAGTAGAGCGACAAAATTGGAAACTCAATTTTTTTTCCAGCAGGGATCCATACATGTACAAGTTATCTTTCATAAAAATCTCTCCGTATTCAATAAAGGTGAAGGGGAAGTACATTATTTTTATTTATCCATCCTTTTTTTCTTTTCCTCCTTCGAGTAATATCCAGAGAGTTGCTGTGTACACTTTCACTTATTCTTTAAGCCACTGAATGAGAACTTCGTGAGAGAGAGAGTGTGTGTGTGTGTGGAGAGGCTTTTTCACAATACAGAAAATTCGTGTCATAGTACGCCACTCCACGTGTGGGCTCCTTGAGGGGGTCCTGTTTCATATGCCACTTTTACGTTGTGTAGTTCTCCTTTTGTGTGTTCACGTATACTTGCTGCGTTGTAAATAGTTCGGGAAATAATAAGGTATCCCAAACAATTTTGCTTCATTTCGGCGGTGGTTCACACAGGAACTGGGGTACCTGATTCCCACCCCCGCTTACAATGTTGCCTTTTGATCATGTTGACGGGGGAAGCGTGGTGGGAAGAAAAGAAGGAGAAAGTTTTGAACATTCTTAATTGTACAATGCTCACTATTGCTCACTGAATTGAATGGACAATTTGTATGATGACTAATGGTTCTTTGCATGCACACACTACGATCACATTCCCGTCTGCCATTTTGTTTGCAAATGTCAGTAAACTTCCAACAAAAGCATTCAAAATTCCAGGTAGCTACATAAATAGAGAAAAAGCATCTCATCATTTCGTGTAGGAAGCAAGTGTAAAGTTACTACGCACAAACACACGCGGTCAGTCAACCTTGTGGAATTCATCCTGTTGATGAATTCTTCTTGGATGCTTTTATTATGACGAGACCACACACAAAACCACGAAACCGAAGCCATTAGTCTAGCACGTAAAAGGTTAAGAAACTATGAAAGCTCTAAAGGATATGTGGAATCATAAATAATACATTCCTCCGTTTCATCATCATACTTACAAATTTGGAGTATTATGTTTATGTGTATATAGAAATAAATACTGTTTAGAGAGATAATTATATGGAAGAGAGGCAGATAAATATTGAATAGCAAATGGCTTCTCTTCTCCGTCGCTCGAATTCTGGGGACGTTGAACGCAGGCTGAGTAACTGTCGAGTATGAACTTTCACATACATGAACAACTTTCTCCTCGGATTAGACAGGAAGTAATGGGACATTGTTCCGCTGACGGAATAAAGTTCATTTCACCCGAAATAATTTTGGCTGGCAGATACTAGTGTAGTGTAGGTATAGGCTTTTAGCAAGAATATCACTTTTCTTCATCAGGTACGAGGCTTAGCGTCGATTGCGATTACCAATTTCATCCTGTGATGTAACTGCGAAATGAGCTTACATAATCATTAGATGATGATTATAACATTTCTGATTAAAAATATTGACTGACATTATGCAAGAAGATCATATTGATCGTAAATTTCTAGTATGCCATGTGTATGAAGTCATTATGCGAGACGGAAATGAGAGCAACGAATCTCAAAGGAAAATCGCCGTTTCTTACAAGGAGAGTTATCTAATTGAACTAATAACTTGTGCATGACGAGATAAAAGTTGCCGAATATAGCTTCACATCAGATTTATCTCGAATTTGAATTCTATTGATTGTTAATACGGAATTTTTATTTTGCTAAAAGAGTTTATAGGTGCACAGTTCCGGAAAAGAAAAATACATGTTTGTGCACATGGCATAACTACACCTGAGCAGAACATGCACATGCTAATTACAGATAAGTGAGGTTCCACGAAGGGAGAAGGCAACCGTGTGTGATGCCACTAACAATTCTAGTACGTACGACAATGGAACTCCGATTAATGAACATCATGTTCAGGTTCTCGGAAGTGCCGTAATATAACACCCAGATTTGACACCTGCACACTTGTTTATCTCCGAAAGTTTTCACTTCCAATTCCAGATTCGAGAAGTGTATTTAACGCAAGAACGGGTTTGGATGCGTGTCTTTTCATTTGACTCCCACGAATTCCGTAGAATTGAAGTTAGGAATTCTGCGAAATTGGGTCCAGTGACTTTTGTTGTTTGTTTCTGCTAAATTTTGCATATGAAGGTGAAAATAAATTATTGCGAATTTATGGTTTGTGGTTGGATGTCTCGTTGTATTTTATTCCAGTTCGCAGAATTGAATTCGAACTAGTTGAGATTTCTTGTCAGAAGTCAAGTTCAACGTTCCACACATTACTTTGCATTACCGTGTAAAATTAATTACCTTCATGAAAATTTCCAGGTCGCCAGTGATTAAATAGTCAATACCATAATGTTTTCTCTGAAAAATGTTTTCTCTAAAAAACAATCGTGTTATTGCATTGTCCTACCGAGACATTGATTTTGCGATTTTCAGAGCATTATACTGACTTCTACTTATAAACCTTATTTATTTATCGTTCGTGTGGGAATCAAAGCGGCAAGGAAAAGGAAGGTAATTATTTTCCACAAGCGGAAATTGAATTATTTTAGTTGGACTAGAAGGAAAATTATGTGCACTTATATGCGGTGGTATTATATTATACAAGTTATACAACTCAAACTTCATACAAATCAACACAACGTCAATAAGAGCATCTATGAAAAATTCATTTTGCTTTGGGCTTCATAGATGCTCGAAGACTCATCGTCAGTGGAGAAATTAAAGCACATGGACGTGTTGAAGCTTCGAAATAGAAAGTATGCACATGTTTTAATTACTTTTTATTTTACAGCATCTTAAACTGAAATTCATGAGGAAACGTATGCATGCAAATTAAAAGTTTGTGGTAGCATAAAAGATATTTTGCCAGGATTATTACTTTAGTGTTTTCCCCCTTTTTCGATGTTAGGAAGTTTTTGTTCTGTTCCTATCTGCATTCTTAAACCTTCAATAGCAGCGTTATCTATTCCTCCGTAAAATTTGGTGTTCGTCTCCCTCCTGAATACGACCCTTGCCGTCGGATTTTTATCTTTGGATAAACCCACACTCTCATTCTGTCTAGATGACGCTAATGAAATAATAGATTTGAGTGCCTCGTCCAATGCGAATATATCGTCACTTTGGTGAACCTCATTGTCAGCAGGGATGACAGGGCTTTTTGCTGTTACAACTTGCTTCGTTGTAATGTTGTACGAATCTCCTTCTGTCAAGTAATTAACACGGACATTGTCAATTTCAAACTGTGCGTCTTCCTGAGGGAACACCGCTTCCGTTGTGTCTACAATCCATACGCCATACGTTCCAAACACGGTAGCTGCGTCGCCATTAATGTACAGCGCTGTGTCTTCATCAACCCCGATTCCAAAAGACTTGTTAGTCGCTTGCATTGCAACCACTAAACGAGCAAACCGTCCTCGCGCGTCAAAACTGGAAATCAAATAATCATATTTTGCAAATGCAATTTCATTCTGTAAGGATCCTAACGAGTTCTCTAGAATTGGATTGTCATATGAGTCATGATTTTGATGCTCATACAGCACACATACAGAACTTGTGACTTTTGTGAAAGATGACTTCTTCAAGTGGAAATGTGGCTTTGTGTATTATCAAGTTAAGTCATCTTTGCTTTCGCCTGATTGCATAAATGCACTGTATCCAGTAACTATACTTAAGCGTTCATTTGTATGCCATATCGTGTTTCCCAAATTAATGTCACTCTGAACTAGACTTGATGTCATTTGAGGGGATTTTATAGTGGACGATAGCATTGTATAAGTATCAGGGCATATCCTTGACCCTTAAAGCTTGAGGTCACTCCATGAAACTCGTCTGTATTCGTCGTGACGCGGTCGCTCTTTTCTGTACTTTTATTCCTTCAACTTTGTTTCAAATCGCTACCTCCGGAAAGAAATAGAGCTAGCATGATTTTCAATTCGCCATCCGCTCGCATCGATACAAAGAATGATGAGAAGATGCATATGTGGCATATACTTTCAATGGATTAATTTGTATCATATCTTCGTATATTTTATCTATACTTTCTAGATCTACCCATTCAGCTGACGCTATACTACCACTTCACTCCTTATATCGCGCTCATCCAATAAATTAATATGTATGTACTAAAACGTGCCAGAAATAAACAACATTTTCCGCTTACTGACTGTCAGTTAAGGCATCTCTCACGAATTCGAAGCCTCTCATGAAGCCTCCGTTTTCACGAGCACGAAAGCTGTTCTGTCCTTCTCGGTCGTCTAATAAGGATTCTCCAACCTGACATGGTTTCAGATCAGCATCAAAATAATAATACCCGTAGGATCTTCCTTCCCCGAATGTCGGATTCGATTGAATGGCAAGGCCAGCAGAAGTTCCCGAAATTACAACTTCACCTGAAGCAAATCGGAGTCTTAGAGCAGCGAGGATGTCGGAATCCGAGCCATCATCATTAAACCACGACCGAGTATGTCTGGATTGATCCCCACCATTGAAGAAGACTCTAGATGTAAGATATAATATAATACGTCAATTTATAGATTTGATTGAGTTACTCGCTTCCATCCAGGAGAAATATATTTCTAGAGTTTTGTGTGTGTAATATACACAAACTGGATCGGGAATACAAGTACATTTATGTGGAATTGTTATTAGCACGAAATGTTACTGCGCCATAACTAATGTTTAGTTTTTTGGATTCTGGGTAGGACGTACATATTTCATAAAATTATTAATTGTACAATATAAACATAACTCTCAATCCCAGATTTCAATGGACAGAAGAGTACGGATGCTTTTCTCAGACATTTGTCTGTGAAAGTTGGTTGATATCTTGGATTGTTACCTACATGTCTGCGTTCTGAACTTGGGCAATGTTTTCTGCTCCCAGCGCTGTTGAAGCATTCGCAGCCTCCTCATAATTATCTTGAGCCAAAAGAACAACCGAAGGCTGGAATCCGTAATCTAAAAATAGTTGCTCATACGATTTACTATCCACCTCGGAGTCATAGTAAGCCTGAAGGCCCACTTCAAGAGATCCTGCTGCTGATATTACGACAGAAATCGTTGGACTCTCCTTCCCTGTCGACTCTCGCAAGGCATTGTAAGTGCTGGCCGATGTATCAGATGTGGCCCCGCCGAGTAGAAATACCCGTCCTGTGGCGAATTGGGCTGGATTACTAGAGTGCGGAGTTGCAATCGCGTGGATTATGTTGGTTAGGAAAATCAGCGTGAAGAATGCGCGGAAACTACTTTGGGTAAAAGTCGCCATATTTAGTAATATTCGCGTATTATTGTTCTACAATAATTATTTTAATTTAAAATTGAAACCCGATGCGAGGAAAAGCGTTAGAACAAATTTGCATGCAAATAAACACACTGAGTTGAGGATGTTTAACGTACTAGTAAAAATTTTCGGATTATGGAGTGTTGTAAGTTCACTTAGGTGCATATGTAGTGTAGTACAAGTTAGTTTTCAATTAATCTGATAATGCGAATTTTGGGTATCTGTATGAATTTGCTATTATCTTGATGGCATTTGCATATCCGAATACCAGACAAGATCACTGACTGGACAACTGAAGTATGATTATCTACGCGAATGTACAATATCTATAAATAGCATGTGTTGTGGAGGAAAATGTGTTGAGATAAGGGGGACAGACAAGATAGTATAATATGTAAGAGAGCGCATCACTCGAGAAAAGCTAACGTAATGATTATGAGCTACCGTTAACTTAAACCATCCACACTTCAGACGTGGTACACAAGTGGAACGAAGTTGTAAATTATAATTACATCCGATAAAATCAATGTATTCTCTTTCATATTGGTTTGGCATCAAAACCTCGTCCACATTGAATAATTGCATAGAATAATAGAATACATATTTGCACTGACATATACGCATACGCAAATAAAACGCATAAACCTGCCTGTTTATATTCCTTTAACACTCAGCAGTTCCTTCAATTTTTTCAACAGTGTTGTCAACATTCGTTCCATTCGAAATTGAGCATCATACATCATACTTTTGGTTAAACGCATGTATGTATGTATTTTAGGGTAGGTCGCGGTGGGATAAGCCCACTGCAACCAGATGCGGAGTCCAAAAAAGAACTATTGCATTCTCGCCCTCTTACATTCTTGCGATTACTTTATGCCTGTGTGCCCCCCATACGGTCCAGGTGGTTAAACGCATACTCGTATGATCCTTATTACAGTTCAAGAACAGTTTGCAAAGCCTTATTACACAAAACTGTCACTAAATAGTTTATAATATTCTGCACGCAGAAATTTATAAGTAGTTTTTAGGAATCGCTCACGCTCCGGAAGGAGCTCCCATTGTTATGTACTCAAGAGTGTGACAAGTGTCCCATGATAAAAACTTGGAATGGGAGTTACCTCTGCAGTGTGGCATGGCATATATATAACCATTTGCAAGCTACTGTAAAAGACTCGTTTCGTAAAACGTGTTTGTGACATAAATCTCTTGCACAGCAGTGACCATATGAACTTGTTGAAAAGTTAACTTAAGACTTTGGCTCTTGAAAGCTATTCATCTAGAATAATCTAATTATCTGTCCCTCCCAGGAAGCTCCTTCTTTCCATTCCAAGTCGCTTTTTCATTTCACGTTCCCATTCCACCCTTTTGGATTTGGACCGAAAATATATATATATTATCATATGACTGCCAAGAAAGGTCAGATGAAGGTCTTGCAGGCACACTGAAACTGAGATATTGTAGTAAATGGTATAAAAAGGGGAAAGCAGTGACTGAAAGCAAAAGTGAGCCCACCCAAGCGCACCGCAGAACGTCTTATAATTCCCCAATGTGTGGAGTGCATACTCCACACAATGAACGACTCTCATGATAGTAGGCAAGTAAGAGAAAGCTGATGCTGATGATCACATTATATTAAAAGGGAAGAGGAAATCTGGTGATATGAAATGATACAAAGCTAATCATGTTCCATTATGCATAAAATTCCGACCATGCATTCTCCTGAAATTGGACTATAGAGTTCGGAAAACCAATGATGAGAGTGATGTGATGAGAGAAGTGGAGTGGCTGAAAATCCAATTTTGAGGTTGTAATGATCCCGTATTCTTCTTACGTATTGTGGACGTCGAGAAGTTTTCTCCATGCATTCTCTATACTTCCACACACACACTCAGCACGTTTACAGGTAAACTGAGGAGAGTGCTCAGTGTTCATTTCTGGGAGTTGTGTGTGTTTGTGTGAATTGCCTGAGTCCTGGGATGGAATTACTTGGCTCTTGAAAACACTAGATGAAGAAACGTAACGTACTTTGGATATATACGAAAAAGGTAAATGCGACCTTGCATTGGGAGAAAATTGGACGCGGGCGAACCTGGCACAGTAAGCAAGCAAGGTTGTTGTGCAGTACCAGTACCAGCATAGCATTAGCTTAACAAATATTCGACAGATTGACTAACCTGCGTTCGGTAGGAATAAACAAGAGAAGCATTTATTTAAACTTTATTGTGGAGTGAAACGCATGACATATAAAGTAAGCTTGTGTTGATTAGTTTATTTAATTAAAGTCTTTAGTTATGCAAATTCAACGTGCCGACAGTCGACTACAACTACAACCGAATAATTACCAACTTCTTGAGCAACAAAACTCTGATGACAGCAACATCCAGTCGAGAGTTTGATGGTATTAATGTATGCATCAAAAATTAGAATTCGGAGAGAACGCCGTGTCCTGGATCAAATATCTTTTCAAGCATCTTTGTAAACAAAAACCCGCTTTGTGCTTCGGCTTGGAGAATGTAACGGAGTAACCTGTAATTCTAGACGAGACATGAGAATAACAGGCACGATGTATAACACATTCTAGATGAAACTACAGAATTCGTACAGCCTTCGAAGGAATTACATTGCTTATTGTCGTGATGAGGAGGAAAGTTATCATGGGAGGCTTTATTATGAGAATTACTAAAACCAACCGTAATTACGAAGCCCACCATACAAACCTTTTAATCCCATGTGCACGCGTGTTGTTTGTTGAGTGAACTCACTCAGAAGAAGATGAAAGTTTGAAACAGAAGGGAAATGAGTTAAACAAGCGTAAAAGGGTATCCTTGACCAATTACGCTAATTAAAACCTGCGCGGACGTAGCCGTCTTTAGTTGTTTATGCTACAAAGGTTAACAAAGGAGGAACTACACAGTAAAAGTAAACTATACTTACTTACTCACATTTCCAACAAATCTCCCTGCTGAAGGACAAAGATTAGAACTTGAACCCATATATATGTACCTATTTTTAGATTGTATGGTATCCGTTTAGACTTGACTGCCTTTAGCCGTATCTTGGTCATTGCGGAAGGGACAAGGATCTAACGAAGATCGTCCTCGGTCGCTCTGTCAGGGACGGATTTTACAACATGCGTAAACAAGGCTAGCCCATACATATATTGTCGTAGGTCTTGAACTTGTTTGACATGGGATAGTGAGTCACATATTGTGACACGATTCAGCGATATTGGCATAAAATGGTTGAATAAAGTTCAGACTTCTGGAAAGACTTTCATGTGCCATATGCATGATTATGTTATGATGATGACATTCCTTCAAATTTTTATACAGAACGCAGGGGAGTCATATAGTTTACACTTACTCAAACTTAAAAAGGTGCACATCGTTAAAACGTAAAACGATGTAAGTCCTCGGCTTGGGACTTTGTTTCTGGCTTTCCATCAAGATATTAACGGTGGACATGTAAGATACTACTCACTGTAGATACTCACTTACTCACTCGAGTTGCTGGAAACTCATGTGAACTGCCATCTTACCTTTTACCCTCCAACGACTAGGATAAGAGAAAGTGGGTGCGTTAGGCTAGAGTAGAGATGAGGGTGCTATGCTAGCCCATATGAAAACTTACATGTAGCATTTATGTATGGTTTGTACTATTTGTGCATATATTTTATTTCGTTTTTAAACATTTTAAAATCAATGAAATGACAACACCAATTTTACTCGACAACAAAAACTTCAACGAATTCTGATGAATTAGTAAATTTTCACAACTTAAAGCACACCGGAACATCATGAGCATATAGCAAATTGAAACAAATGAAGTGAAGGTATTTCATGGAACCTTCAAAACATCGGTTGAAACTCGCCGTGAGCATTTTGAATATTAATGAACGGATCTGCAAGGTACAGCGCAGGGTTTCTGGACGGCTGTTGGTGACTATCGTTCCAGTCCCAGGATCTGTTTGTGAAAAATATCATAAACATGATAAGAAGGACTCTAAAATCGTCTCCAATACATTTTATTGAAAATTATTTGTCTTAAATAAAGGACTTACAAATCACTGGCGAAGTAAACATCTCCATCGAATTCTACATTTGCGGACGGCATGCTTAGAATCGGTTTACTTGTTACAAACTGGACGTAGTTCTTTTCATTAAGTTTGGAAGGCTTCATTTCTTTTCCTCTCGTATTGACCACCATGAAAACTAGTAAGGTGCTCGTCAGCACTAAAATCTAAATATATTATAAAAACTCGTTTATAAATGATCACAAATTTAAACATAAATGTCGTTAGTATTTAATTTTAACGTGCAACTTACCAATATTTCAAACGTGGTTCTCCTCATCTTGAATACTTTAATAAAAAAAATTGCTAGAATTTCAAAATGAATGAACACACTTGGAATTGTTAAATTCAGATAGAAAAAAATGACTAAATGTGTCAACACATCATCGTCAAGTGAAGATTCTGAAGTGAGATGGGATGGGCTTGCTGGCAGTCATTTTATACTGCACCACCGGAACGTGGCAAAAAAACCATTGTCTGAAGCGGTATTGGGATATTGGGTTAAGCAGGGACAAGGTTACGTCGAGGACTTGACAGCAGGTTCCCGAAAATAAGGAAAAATACCTATACTACCTCAATGCCACGAGTTGCACTTTGGTGACTCCAAAAGCATTCATCGTCACTTCCGAAGTTATAAAAAGAACTGAATGAAGTTGAGAGCTGAACATTTCAAGTCAAGTGTACCCTTTTTAGGTGACCTTGCTTAGGTGTGTTGGCTTACTAACCTTTATTTCGTTCATAATATTGTCGCCACATTAAATTCCATATTCCATTGAAGGAAAACGCATCTATCGTTCATGATCATGAATGGCATCCAGAAATACACATCGCGGATGTTTAGGTACCTAGGTGCATTACAGAGGTTAACGTGTATTTATGAATGTATCTTGGCTAGGATTAGTGCAATTCAGGTTAAAGTTTTTCATAATTTAATATTCTTTCCAGTTATACCGGATCTAAGAAATTAAAATGACAATAGCTTAAATTCGGAATTATTTTTACTAAATTTATTCTATATCAAATGTTGATTGTAAATTCGTGCACCGTGCACGCTTCTTGGCATTGTTAAAACTAGTACGGCCACATCCTTGTAAAAAGTGAAAACTCGGTCAGTCATTTATCAACAATCACTTTCCGTTTCATTGCTTGTTTATCAAGGACATTCCAGATCATTTCATTTCCAATCAAAATTTACCCGGCAGACTGCACACGAAAACGTCATATAACAAGATTGGCATTATATAATGCGCATATATGCATCAAGGTCACATTTGAAATCAGGATAAATTTAAACGCACATGTTGTCGTTGTCCATCTTTCACAAGAACAAGATTTTTTGTCAATCCACCACAAAAAAATTCTATTAAATATTGCAACTTGCAACTAACATCACATCCACAGTCATGCATAACGAATGCACCATATTTTCGACATTTATAACAAATCAGCCCATCTAAACATGTCAAACATATTTAAAGAATGAGATGACAAACTGAGATTGTGATCCAGTACAATTTACATATGAAAGGATTGCAAATAGAATGCAGCGGTTCCTTCCTGGTATTTTTATCCCTTTGAATTGTATGCATTCATGCCATTCATACGATTAAGATTGCATGAAAAGAATACAAAATATATACGATTCAATGCAATAATACGTCAAGCGGATCACTATACTGTGTCATAGAACTCCTAGAAATTCGAGAAAGAAATCTCGATTGCAAATTTTTGCCTGCAACATTATACAACCAAACGAAAGTTATAATGTATTTAGACACGAATTTTCAGCTCAGAGACTCATCGACATTATATTGACACTCCTTCCACTTCGATAAGAATAGCGCCTTGTTTCGACACAAAACTAAAAATTTGCGTTTAGTACTTGAAGCCAGAATACATGTCAAAAAATTCTCCAAGTAAAACTTGTTTTATTGGAAGTAGTCTGCCACTTGCGCTCATCGATGACATAAATATATTCTTTGGCTCTCCTCCTGTCATTCGGGATCTTGCCACATTGACAGTTACCTCTATGACCAGTACAAACACTGCAACTATCAAACATTGTCCAAAGACAACGCTCAACGTCTTGTGAATTGACAGCGACATTTTACTCTCATGTTTAGAGTTGATCCCGCCATTCCCATACCTTTCCTTTGCAAATATGAAGTTGTGAATGTTGTTCAAGGTCTTGTTGAAACGAACTTTTACATGATGTTCAGACGCATTCTTAGCTTCATGTGCCAAAATTTTATGCATATATTTGATGGCATTCACGCGATACATTCTCTCCCCGTATATGTCCCACCTCCTGTAAATCCCAGACTCTTCAAGTCTCGCGAGTGATGGAGTGAAAAATCGATGAAAGTAGTTTTTCTTTACAGCCCAGTACGTTCTTGAGATGAGAGCGCCAGTTGAAAAACTTCTGGAAACCCACTTGTCAGTTAAAATCCTCAACAGAATTCGCATGAAGCTAACTTCTTTCCGTGGGTCGATGAATGCAAAACTTTCCGGCATTTTAAATTGGCTTAAACCATCCAATTTCATGAAACTATTAAATGCCAAGCTGGTAACAAATTCCTGCACGTCCTGATCAATCCAAACTATGGTTTCGTTCATTCTCTTGAATATGTTTGAGTTTGGGATGGGATCATCGAGTGACTCCAAAACATCTCGAAGAACATAAGCTTTCAGCATTGAATGTCGATCACCTTCTTTCTCTTTGACTGAAGTTTGAAGAGTGCTCATCAATAAGTCACTATCCAATACACCTTCTAGCGTGGATGGTACATTTGGGCTTGGTTTCCTCGTAATTACAGACACCAAAATTCCCTTGTAGGCATAACTGATCGTTAGCGCCATTAAGCACCACAAGGCCCAGAATGTCATCAGGGCCGACTTCCTGCTGGAGAGATGTAGCACGTGAAATAATTGAGATGCCTGTTGCTCAACGATTGTTCCCACAATTGTGAACCAAACTCGGTGAATGGAAGTACATTTGAAGCCGACATCGGGGTCGATTGATGTTGCAACAAGCAAAATAGCGAACATTACCGTCGCTCCAATTAGTGAAGTCCATGTGGACATGTCGAATGGTTGTAGAATGGCAGAGTACATGTTCCCCGAAACACTATCCAGTGCAACAAAGAAGGTGTATGGATCAGAAGTCATCGCGTGTGATATGATTTCTCCGGAAAGTTGTTTCACTACCCACAGATTTTGTCTTTCCAACATGACTTCGTAAAGGACCTCCCCGTGTGACCCGTGGCTGCGCCGAGCTTGTGATTTCATTCGACGTTGATGCGTTTGCCCTTTGTAAGTGTAATTTAACTTTTGGTGGAGAACTTCGTGAACGCACACCGTCGAAAAAAATCTGTCCACGTAGGGAGCCTTAAGAAAGTCATGAATGTTGCAAGAACCGTGGTTTTGTACGATATACGCGAGAGGGATATCTGCTACCACTGGGGCTCCTCGTAGATTACGGTTTAGCATCTTCCATTTCCGATTTATGTGTGAAAGGGTTAAGTTGCTACCGATTTCATGGCGTCGCATTTCTCGATCGCAGGGGAAACAGAATAAGTTAATTGTAGTTAATTTGAAAACTTCCATGAAAACTGAAGTTAAGGGAGCTTCTACGAGAAGCAAACTGGCTTCAAAGCCAGCGGAACCCCAACGGCCATTGCCACGATCAGGGTTCCCCTCATTGACCAACAAAACTATATCAGGGACTAAACGCGATTTGTCAAACCTTAAACTTATAGGTGCTCTAGTGAAGCTGAGGTAAATGTGGGCGAGATACGAAGAGAATCTTCTATTACTCAAGAGCTCCCTCCTTGGCGCCTTCCTCCGCTTGCCACGCTTCCATTGTTTCTTCTTCCGACCACTCATATCCGCCAGACCTGCAAGACTGTCTTTGAAGGAAATTTGCACAGAGTTCAGTGTCCAACTCGCCTTTGCATTTGACTGTAAGAATTGGTACAGACGGATTTTCTGCACGTCCGAGTTTCCGGCTGAGGTGTCAAATATGAAATGGAGGTGAAAGTTCGTAAATGTTTGTGAGAATAGTTTATCAAGGACTGGAACTTGAGGAATTTCTGGAAACGACAAGCCCCTCGTAGCCCAAGTTGGAGCAAGTAGAAATCCCACAACTATAGCGGTAATCGCTATGTAGTTGCTTGCTATCCCTTGACACATTTTATTTTTTCATGGGCAAATTGTCCCCAAATGCAATTTTTAATTCAATACTAAAAATTGCATAAATGGTATTACTTCCGATTTCTGATCGTATATGAAAAATGTTGGTTCTGAGCTGCAAAGGGAGCTCGCTGACGAGAGGAGACCCTGAACCTGGTTAGTTGCTCTGCTTTAGTTGAATGTGAAATGAACGTAACTGGCCAGGAGCTCTTAAGTTTCGTCTGACGCAAATTGCCATTTTGTACTTGAGACTTCAAACGTCGACTGTTACTAGTACAAAGTACAAAGTTTCAACGAGATTCGTCAATTCAAGTTATTAGCATAAAAGGTAATGTACCACACGTGCTGACGTGTTCTCTAGTCTTCATCATTTGCACGACATTCTGTGACAAGTATTATGTAAAGCTATCGTAAGTTCTAGATATGCATGTCATGCAGATTTCATAAATTGCTCATTGATAGTACGGGCGTAACCCAACCATGACGGTGACGGTACTATCTAGAATGGATTCGATGATTCACATTAAACCTTGAACTTGCTTTACTCCAGCGTCTCCAGCTTTCTTCATTTTATGACTATGTGGCATGTGGCTAATATCCTTGACTTGGGTACTTTTATGCATACGTAATACGAAGTGTGTATCCACCTTCAATGCATTTCAATCTTGTATCATCCAACAGCGAAGCCACATGTGCATGCACATTCGCAGGTATGCATATAAACAATCCACAAAATAGCTAAGAGCATCTGTTCTGATGTTTGTTTCTTGATCAGTTATTTTCTAATTTTTCATTAATTACTCAGAATTATTAATTAATCTTTACAAATACTCAACCTCAACTCCCTCGGATATATACAACTAGATACTGTCAAGAACGAAGACATGTCACGACCAAGAGCGAGGTTTTCGAATAATTTTGGAGATTACTCCAAAGGTCGGAGGAAAGCTAACAAGTCCAGTTCGGACTCATCTGGAGATGAAGATAATCAACCTTCTCGTGCGAAGAGATCACTGCGAATGGGCAGCTCACAGTTTTCAAGTTCGAGTGGAGCTTTTGATTTTTCAAAGAGTGTGAGCACTCCACCAACCACCACCTTCAAAACAATCACTAGCGAGTTCGATAAGAAGGCAGAGGAATGGAAGGCTGCCAGATTACAAAATGTGGCAAAGCAGTGGTCTCATATTGTCGAGGAAGAGAGTATGAACGACATGTCAAATACAATGTTCAAGAGAGGTCATGTGGATCCTGATGATAAGTTACAAGAGAGAGGTTCGGAACAATACTTGAATAGGCGTCTCAGAAAGCGGAAGGTGGATGAAGGGCCAAGAGTAAGCAAGTACGAGTCGGATTCTGACATTTCGAATGACGGCATTAGTGATGACTCGCTGGAGTTTGTAAAGGCCAAAAAGGGAATTGAGTGGAGGAGAAAATTGAGGTTAGAAAAAGCAGGTAATGGTGCAGGAGGAGGAGGAGAAGTCGGAGAAATGCATGACGCACTGTCTCCTGAAGCTGAGCCGTGTCCACGAGGTACCGGGGAACCTTCGAGAGCTGGAGAAGAGGAACAAATGGAAATGGACACAGGATCCAGTATATCAACAGCACAGGTGACAATGGAGGAGTTCACAATGCCTAGTGAACCGAGGGCAGAAACTGGTGATAGTGGTAAGCAGTTATTATTATTGATAATAATGATAATACAGCACTGTAAAATTATTTTTACCTGGAATTTTGATGATTTGATTTTAATATTCAGAATTTCTATCTACTTATATTTCACAGAAATGATAACGGATGTGTCGACTGACAATGAAAAGATATGTATGGATAGTGGACAAAACTATGAGCAGCGGCAACACTGTCGGGTAACTTTTGTTTTGATTGTCAATTATGTATTTGTAGGTTCGCGAAGTATTGTACAGATTCTTGCATTTCATATTATAATTAATACTTAATTATATTGTTGGTTAAATTTGTATCACGTTATATTTCGGATTTAGTGGAAGCGCAAGGAAGCCTTGTACCACTGGTATAGAAATTTACATGGAAAAGAATTCGCGGAACGGTTGGCCCAACACTTACACGAAAAGAATCTTGATGTTTTGAGTAAGTAGAACTTAATTACAACTTCATTCCCCAATATCAGGTCAGGTAAGACGTAAATCATGTTCCAATTAAGTCGTTAAAATCAGACGATTTGTTACCGTTATTCAAGTGTTCCATTAATTTCTAATATACATAATTCATAATTCAACCGGCAATTTTGCTGTTAGTAATTATATTTCATTTCTATTAATTTTCATCAGTCAAAGCTGTGACTATCCTAGGCAAGGAAATATGTTTGAGAATCCTGCATAAAACTCTTAAAATCCGGCGTTCCGGTGGAATCTTGATAAAGGTAAAACTCATTTGCTAAGACAGGAACTTGTTAGCGGCCGTAATCTTCAATTCAGGTTGTTCATAAAATGAATTATATGATACAGTTTTTATTATGAATTATTTAGAATGGAAACAGGCTTCGGACAACAGGTGGCACGTTCCTGTACTTGATTCGAAATGATAAGAGAATACCTACAGACCAGAGGGACGCTGTTTTACAAGCAGAGCCATCTCAGCAACTCCAACGAAATTTCATACCTAGGAACACGTTGTTTCAGCAGAAGACCCAAGGTACCGCTTCCACCTCCAGTTTCGCTCAGAGGATTTGTCAACGTATAGGAGGGAACAAGCCAAGTAAGCATAAATCATGAATTTTCTAGTGAAGGGTTTTCTTAACTTTTCGCTATCGTTGACCAATTAATGTGTATCTCAGGAAGGACTGGTACCAAAATCGACTTGGAGAGCGACAAGTTTTCAGCTAATTTTCCTGGCGTTCCTGCACAATCTGAAATAGCGGAAAAGGCTAAGACTGAGGGTCGAAGTGCTGTAAATTACAGCGACATTGACTTCGGCTTCATGTTATAAACTTGTGAAGAAATAATCATGTTACTGGATTCACGTTTCATTTATTATACATTTTTATATGTATATTATGAATTATTGAAAACCGGGGGATCCAACTTCTCCGTTCCACACATACTAGAGATACGTAATAACCACTGAATTATTGTTATGTAGAATTTAGTTGCATTAAGATTTCTATATAACGTTATGTAGTTTGTAAAACTACATGCTTCACGTTTTACATGAAATATTATTTAGTTTTGATGACGTATGTATGAGGGTTAATTTTCTTCATTAAGTTTCAATCGAAATGAACAAACCGAGTGGATTTAAATATTATAATCATGACTCTTAGAGTAAAAATTTAAGATTAATTAAAACAATACATGTTCACATAAAAGCTTCATTATGTCTCACCACAAACACGATTTTCTATTAGAAATCATGAGCGTAAATGCGTCCTACATACATACATGGGGCTGTATAATACATAGTTTTTGAACTAGTGTGTTGTAGTTTATTGATGAGAAGTTTCATGCACTTTGTCTAATCACAGATGCAGATGATCTGCCAATTTCAAGCCAGCGAGCCTGTAATTCATTAAATATTTTTTAGCAAGTCATTTGTTACAACATGCATCGCACTTATGATAATTGCAGTTAATTGGCTTACGATTAGCCTGAATACACAAATACGGATGCTACACACTATCCTTTGTTTGCGCCCACCGTTTCTCTCTCATCAAAAACAAGTTGCATCGAAGTATTCATTATTCTACTTTTTAAAAGTTTCCTTTCTCTACTTTTTATTAATCAAGCATTCTGCAGCATCGACGAGTAAAGCTATTCGTCGCTACCTAATTCACCATACAGTCACGAAGGACTAAAGCTTAGCTCATTGTCACTTCGTCTTTTGTTTAATTTCATCCCTTAATTGCAATCGTCTCAAGTTAACTGTACTGTGATGTAAGTATACACATGTGCACGCGAGTATGAACATGTATTACGTAAATCTCGTCAAAGTTTTCGTCGTTTTGTGATAGGTTGTCAATTGTTGTAGTTTGCGAATCCATGAACGACGAGACTGATATGGGGACTATTAAAACACATACGATGTGGTATGCAATTTCAATGTGCATTCGATATCTATTAACTGTTATCGAACTATTAAAATGCATTAACGTTTTGTAATATGCTGAATACTTCATTCATTGAGAATCATGCACTATGTAACCGTACACAATACCACGAAAGTGACTTTGGATATATGTACTTACTTACGTTTGCACATGTAATTGTAATCGATTTTAATGAGAAAATAATTGGAAAACAATATATCGTAGTTGAACATGATAACAGCAGAACGCTGTAAAAGATTTCATCAAATCAACACAAAAGGACTATTTTTGGTGTGGATATTAACTTTCCAAAGTGTGAATGGAGTCATTGTTTTAGCTTACGCTTTTGTCGATTGTTTGTTGATTGATGCGACAATAATGTTGCATCAACGTCGAATCCAATACCTGTGCAGTTTAATGAGGTATTTGCTTTCGAATAATTAGTGAGACGAATGGGACAAATACAACTCGATACGGACGGGCATTCCACTGCAAGTAAAACGTGTGTACACACATACATTAAGCGAGGTTCAGCAGTGATGCTTTGAACAAAGGTGTCGAGGCAAAAAGTTTCCCACGGACACATGCACATAAATACATTATGGTCTATTATTTAAAGTGAAAGATCGTTTATGTATTTATTGGACATAATAAAAATTCCTCTATGAATGCATCAGTATGCAGACACTCAACTACCTGTGCCTTCATATGTACTCATCCTCAATGTAACCGATTTTAGGATATCTCCTGTGCATTTATGAAAAGTATTGAAAAGTCACTTTATTATCTGGGAATGGGAACCACATCAAAAATGCAGTGGTGCATCGTACACTTACCTCGTCACCTCCACCCCAAAATTAAGATTTTTTGTGATGGAATGCAAAAACTTTACAATTATGGATTTTAAATAGTAAAAGTTATGCTACATGACAGAAATATTGTCGTTGCATTCCTTCTTCCAACCTGAAAACGTTCGTTTATGAAAAGCTGGGTAGTGGGAACTGGAAACTCATAAATACATAAAAATTCGTTAGTAGCAATAAAAATAGAAGAGGTTCGTAAGAAAAAGCAATACGTACGTATGTACATTTGTTTGAGCTTCATTCAACCTGAAAGCTAGAGGAGCAAAAAGTCGGTTGTAAAGCTATAATGATGATTACCTATGTGCAATCACCCAAGTCTATTGTTGAATGAACAAAACGTACTCGGGTTATAGAATGATACCTGACGGTCCTATTTCAGAAGGCCACTTGAGAATGGGAGCTCAGTTTCACAGTGTGCTTTATGCATTTGTTCTCCTGAGTTTCCCCTGACAAGGGACACTCATCGGTAAAGTCAGTGATATCTATAATATAAAGACTGAGGAGGAGACGTCACAAAAAATGTATACTCATAATCGAATGTGTACTTATGTAGGTGCGTTCGAAGACGAACTAAAAGATATTCCTTTTTGCCTTTTAGGGTCCTGCATGCTATGTGATGGAATGCTTTGGTTAACGTCCTGAAAATCCTGGGACCTGGGAATGTGCTGAGCAGAAAGGCAGAGGCACACCGCTGCGAGCTCAAATACCTCTAATCTTTACAACAATGGAAATGTGACTGGTGAGTTCCGATTAGTGTTGTCAACTGCGTGAAAGTTTCTGGGTGATCTTGAGGGAGCGGTCTCTTTTGGAGTATTGTAAAATATTGTTAAAACCTGTTGTAAATCTTGTGATGCCTTGTTGGCTTCTGTTGTCAGCTCTCGAAAGTTATCACAACAAAACAGAGCAACAAAGGCTTTTCCCCACAACAGAAGACATGCATTCGCCCTTTTACCAAGATGAACTTCAAAAGAAGGAAAATGAGTAGAAATGGTGTGTTGTTAATGAGAAAATGTGACGAGATTCCGTCAATATTTTGACTTGTTTGCAATACTTTTCTGAAAGATCTTTTTTGCCCTTTTCTGTTTCCAAAAAATGAGCAACCTTAGAGGAAAATTGCGACTGGGAGCTGCCTCACGTTCTTTAGTTGTGGGATATACCGCTGACACCACACAAGAATGGGTTCAGCATTTCATGTCCTAAACATTCCCTGCTTTTGACTAGAGTTAGAGTCATGCATAATGTAAGGTTGTAACTTTCCAGGTATGCAATTTTTATACAAAAATGTTTTAAAACAGATTTTTGTGGTTGCTTACAATGTTTTGGAATTCGGGAATCTGGTGAAATATAACCCGAGTTGGTCTTGAATTTGAATTCTCAAATGATGAATAAATTTGATAAATAGTGTTAGCCATCTTAAAATATATTATACAAGATTTCACGTTACAATCAACGGCAGGTGTATACAACCCTAAAACCTCCAACCGTTATCATCATAAAATTAACTATTCGTATGCCAGGAAAAGTGTGAGTTCCTATTTACGTAAAGTATGGCTACGCACAGATTGGATGCACGGAGACGGACTACATGCATCATTCATTACTTTCATACTGTGAGGAAGCAATTTATCAATTACTGAAATGTTCTCTGGAGGTTCCCCTGTAAGCACAAAATCCATCAGCAGTAATGGAGGAAGGAATATAGGGTGGATGTTCGCAGTGCGGTTCCGACGATAAGTAAATCACAGTCGCATTGTGTTCATTATTCCATGATTCACACATCCGCTGTTTCCAGCAGGAAACTGCCAGGCAAAGTGAATGGGTCCGTGTTTCAGAGGCTTTTCCCTTTCGACTCGATTCAATGCACTTTAGCACTTATTCTGAGAAAGATGTTCTCACCTCATTCCTTTTACCTTCAACTCTCGTAGCCAATTTCATGCATTCTCCTGAGCTATATATAAATTATACATTTCTCGTTCACTCCAGACTCCAGGCACACCAACATACAAAGCACAGGTGTGAGGTGTGCAATCTGTATAGACATCGCATTATGAATCAAAATCAAGTATAACCTTGGGTCTGACGTTAGACTTTTCACAGGTGAATACATTTCCCCTTTTAGTACATCTTCCCTTTTCCCAACTTCCATCCGATATTGCGTAAATCTTTCTCTAATTCTTTAATGGATTTGAGAGGAACCTCCTTGACTTGTAAATAGCAAACTCATATTTCATCGTCATCACTTTGCTTTTACTTACTTCACCTTTTTTGTGCCATCATCATCACTTTGTTTACATTCGCATCAAATGGTCATACATAAAATATTATATACCTTCTCTCCATTCATTGTTGTTATATATTAGCATATAGATTCAATAGCATTTGAATTTCGAAAACAACTTACTGCACACATTATACATTATTTTTTGGTTGCATATTCGGTTATGTACTTATATAACAAACATAAAGCAATTTATTATATACACAAAGACATTTATCATTAAGGTTTCTCTGAAAAGGGGTGAGTCGCAACTCATCATTTTTGTCATTTTAAAAGCTAGGTGGTATGCTTGCATGTAAACTAGTGAAAAGGCCTGAGAGTGCCTAAAAGAGTTGATGCACGTACTTATAAATATATGCAGTATGCACGGTAATAGACAAAACATGTATATGCCGATGTTTGTTCCATATCTGCTTTTACATTTTTGGTATCGTGTGCTTGTTCACAATCAGTTAACACGTCAGTATTTTTCTATTGTGTATCCTTATTTACCGCTTCAGAACAATTATGTTTGCTACCGCATGGCTTGTGTTTTGTCATCACATCACAACCTCCACACATACGAAATCATTTGTTTGTCTTTTTTGTGCTTTATCAATTTCAATTGTCTGCTTCGCGGCTGTCAACAATTGGTAGTTTGCAGCTTCTGCATTATTGCAGACGCCAACCGTGCGATGTTCGCTACAAGTTTCTGCAACGAATAAAAAATACGAGGAGATTAAAACATGCTTGTTTGTGTACAGTAAAAGGTTACAGCACAGCGTGCTAAAATAATTCAATTTAGTAATAAAAATGATTCAGTTAATATATGCGCAAGTCAATAGTTAAGTCATACTCCGTAATCAAAATGAAACATGGATTGGAACATTACATGCGCGCCCATTCCCTTTTTTACAACTTCGTCTCCGCAGAGAAACGCACATTTAACTTGATTTTATTACATGCAACTTGGAATAAATAAACAATAAAAATGGGAACGCGATTCAATAGAATAAGAATATACTCCTCTTCGTCATAAAAATGGGTTTCGCCAATTGGTGCACACCTTATAGCTCTCTGACAGCACGCCATTTCATTTCAGTTTCGTACTCGTACTCCACCGTTTAAATGGCTTCCAGTTGGGCCATGCCCATCTCATGCCCATTACTTTTTTTTGCCTTATTGCACTCCTCTTGTAGCGTGCAATAATGGGAGACGGGAAGTAAGTTGGCAGAATATGGATGGCTGTATGAATAATTATGGATACACCTATGCATATGCACAATAAAAGGGTTGAGTTGTTGAGTAGAGCATATATATACTGTCCGACGAATGTATATAGTCATTCTTTTCTCTGCAATAAACAATTTTTGTATTTGAATTTCAACGCTTCACTCAGCTCTGTGTTTTCTTGCAGGAAAATTGAAATAAGATATAAGAGGAATATGAATATATATCCTTTTTTATCCTTCACCATTAAAATTGTAATTCTGCAATTCTAATTCTCATACGATGATTGATACTCTTTGTACACTAATCAAACGTCACTTTTCTTTCCTCTTGTTTCTTTCCTCTCTCTCTCCCATCATCAATGGGCCATGTATCATTTATTATTTGCAAATGGAAGAAGGGGTGGTGAGTTATGGCCAGTGGCAAGCCCTCTCTCATACGATATTTATGTGGAGTATTATTGGAACTTATTCCATATAATATATAAGACATGCTCGTACAAATACAACATTCTGCTTAAAAAACCCATATAGTAATAGTATGATTTAGGATCGCTCACGACTATTATCACGATTCCTGGGAAATATATCCATTAGCTTGTTTAGTACATGATTACGAGTAGGTATGATGGTGTTGGCGTGAGCAATATGCGTGAAAAATAAATGTAGACATTTGCATAAAAATTATGGTGAGGTTTATTTGAGTAAAAGCACAGTAGCTACTGGTCTGGTCAGACGACCGTATACATCAATTGCTCACGGTGACGGTCGGTGTGTGTGCACCATGAAGCGTGCATTATAATATGTGCATGCTTGTCTATAATAAAATATCTTTCTACAAATATTGTGAAAGAAAATGAAGTATGTTTTATTATTTTGCTATGCTGCTCCTGATATAGACTTTTAGTTTTAGACAATCAAACTTATATAAAACTTCTGCAGAGCACCATGAATAACAACATTAGGATTGGAGTAAAACTAATGATGTCACGATGTCAAACGTCAAAGTACGAAGGAAATGTTGTATTAGAAGACAAGTCATGACATTTATTTTTAAGGTGTGCTACGGAAGGTTTGTTATTACTAAACTGTACTAGCAACTTCCTATGTATGGCATATCACTGTACTGTACGTCGTTGACGTTGAGTTGAGTTACCGCCAATCCTCTGGAATAAAGTGTAACAAAAATTGTTAAATCAATAGAATTACTAATTTCCGAAAATCTCCAATTTCATTTATCTGGATGGGTTGAAAATGGGCTTCAAACAGGGCACAATAGATTTTTATCAAAAACCTGATATAGTTTTGACTCATTGTTTTGAAATTGCAATTGCTGTACCGAGCATCAATTTCAATTTATGAGCGAATAATTTAAGCTGGAATATCTACAGTTTTCACATTACCTATCACAAGATTGTCAACTTCCGATTTTAGTGGAGAAATTTTACTTCATTTTCATACCTAAAATCCTAAAATCACATAAAACAATTTATACAAAAAGTCTTCCGGCATTAAACTTGAATACGGCTTGTTTTCCAGTTTTGCTACGCATAAAATTACCATTCAACCGAATCACATCAGCATCACGTTAGATTTTGAAGGCTACTTTAAAATAGAGGTATAAATAGAAATGATTCGTAGAAAAGTATGTAAACTAAAGTTAATGTAATGGGTAAAAATGCAGATCCACAAAAAGTACTAAAACCGTGACGTGCTGGTATAATATAGTCTTCTCGTGAACATTTATCATTATTTTATTTCAGCAGGGTGTCCTCCCTCCCACCTCCTATGAATTGTAATAAAGGATGAAAATGGAAGACGGATGAAAACATGATGATCCAGCATTTTAAAGATAATAATACCTACACAGACATTTCCCCCTATACACCTTCGTTCCTCAAAGTTCCTTTATTGATGAGTACGCATGTACTTCGGTGGATGCCTACTACAATGCGAGAATCACAAGGAAATGTTGCTGGAGAGGAAGTGTACATGTATTTAGGGATACAACTTATTGTTCATCGTTCATCATCATCTCCAACATAGAAGCAGAAGGACGTTAGTCCAACATACTCTCAATCTGAACTTTAACAAAGCGTAATATCACAGTCTTTCTCGTTTTCTTCAAGCTTACGCTCCTCGCAGCCGTCGTCGTTTGTCCGGAGCTACATTTTCGAACAACAAAATGGTGGACTCGTCGTCTAAGGTAATTTTCGTATTTGTTGATGGAAGATAAAGGTGAGCAGGTAGCACTACGCTGGATACTGGGAAGAGAACACATTAGATTATTACATGAATGATGATTATGAAGTAGAAAGGGAGAAGAGAAATAACATTTACACCCTTCTCCCGTGGTGCTGTTCCATGCTTGTAATATGTATCTCTGCATACTTTTCCTTTTAGTCGACTAGCCGACCAACTTGGGTGGTCTCGGATCCTTCCTTTCTAAACACAGGGTAAGATCCTATATTGCGTCATGTATGATCATGATGTGCCGTTGTAAGATAAACTCTAGAAATCTTGAGCTCACTCTAAAAAGCTATTTGAATACACTAAATACCACAGTAATCTACGGACTTCGGAGAAATACTCGCTAGCAAAACTTTAGTACGTCTTCTGTTGACTGAAGACGACGGGGATATGAAAAGGGTTTCGGAAGAATGTACCTCGTAAAAAGTCACACTTTCCTGTTTCAGATTAGGATTGAGTACGCGACGAGCTGAGGACTGAGCATTGGTAATCATGCAAAGGTGGCTAGTAAGTAATGATACTTGGTGTTAGTCAGGAAATACTATGATCAAAAGTGTGATTGCAAAAATAGTTGAAATAATCTTGATGATCTTGATAATCTTGGTGTTTGATGAATGTAGTGTAGCCTCACCTAATTAGGATATAAATCAACAAATAAATCAACTTTATATTTTGTTTCGTTTATCCTGTAAAATGCTTCCTCCACAAATAATATAGGGTTGCACCGCGTCACACAGAAGAAACGCAAAAAAACCAACCGAAAAAGACTTGTAAAATGTTCAAGCTGCAGAGCTGGATAGAATTTACATGCATGCATGGAAGATGAAACGAAACTTCAAGAAAAAAACATATCCTTTCGGATACCTTCTGGTGTGAAAGGAAGATTCAACCGATATTACTAATGAGCTCACAAAAAGATCTTAGTCAACTGTCATAATTACATATTACTTATGCATCAAACAAGATTTCAATCATCCTTCAAAAGGTTGCGACGTGAGCTCCTATTCTACTCTCTATAATCATCATTATCTTCCACTATCTCCATCATCATGATGCTCATTGAAAAATACTGATGAAACCATGAAATCTAGAAATTGGTGCACCACACGGATCGTACACTCTGATGAAATCACATTTGGTCTAAACTCGGAACAGAGGAGATAGATTATTAGTTTGTGTTTCGTATTTTCAGTATTTGTTCAAATGGTCAAACTTGACAGGATATGATTTATATTGTGGATTTGGAATCTATCTACACACTTATAATATATGCATGGACAAATACTTCAAAATTAGACGGATACTCAATTTTTTTTACTGGGCCAAAATATACTTTGCATTTGAGAAAGAATTGCCAAAGTCCGAATATTCGTTTTCGTGAGGTATGTTATGTTTCCCTACAAAAAGTGGTTACATTAAATTCGTTTGCCTATAAGCATTGAGCATGTATAATGAGTCAGTCACCCATCACCCAGTGAAAAGGCCACGCACACATAAATACCTACTCGCATTTTGATAGGGATGCTGTTTAGCTCTAACATTTCAACATGAAATGCTGTATGATGATATCAAAATAAAATATGAATGCACTTTGATGAGATGCTTGTTGAAGAAATAATAAGCTCAAGCTCAAAATATACCACTATATTTTTCAAACTTGTAATGCAATGTAATATGAATAATGTGTGAAATGGTTGCGTTCTCTTGGTGTGGTAAAGCATAAAGAAGAAGGACCACCTGTCAGTCAGCCGTCCGTGTCGGTCGGGAAATCAAGAGGTTACAAAATAAAAGAGGCATGAATTTCATCGTAATATCCTATCGTGACGATGATTCGATTGACTTGTGTTTTCTGGCACCATCAACCAAAGAATATAAACGAGCAGAGAGAGAGAGGATGAAAAAACTACCTTTGATAAACACGAATGTTTGCCGCAAGCAAGACTGTATTTATATACACATTCACAAAACTTGTTACTACATTGCATTTCACACAAGTAGTATGCAGCAGGATGATGGGATGTCTTTTTATTGCAAATTAAAACATGAACCAGCTCTCCTCCGCCACCCTGGAATGAAATTACCTCCTGTTCCGTTTATTACTATGATTCTATTTAATCCTTAAAAATAAAAAAAGCAGACCTGAAAAGTTTCAATAACAATTTTTTTTATCATATCTCGTTAGTCACAGTCATACAAACAACCTCCAGCGAAAAAGGAACGTATTCAAGTACTCGTGAAAGTGGAACCCAATAAAACAACACAAAAAGGTTACCCAGAACGTAGGTAGTTTTTCAATTGTAAAAGTACGTTTGCTTGCCAAAAAAAGTGAAACAATTATGCATGAGGATTAGTCTACAAATTTTATGGGCCTTGTTAACGAGCTGTTTGGATGGCACGTTTTTTTCTGGTGCGAAACAAAAGTGGTTCGGTAAGGCAATTTTGCTTTCTCATTTCTTATTTTCATTGTCTTACTTTTGCACAACTTTTTGGATGTATTCGTGTTCGGTGACTCCGGGTTTTATCAGTCCAATTGGTTATATACGGATTATAAGCTTGCCGAAATTGACACATTTTCGTTGTCAAGGATTTTGATCAAATTGAATTTCCACAAATACATTTCTCAGAATTACGATGAAATCAAATAATTGGTTGAAGGCAGAGCTATTTCAAGGAAGTTGCAATTTACAAGCTCCTTTTAATTTTCCGTCACTTTATTATACCTTTGCTCGTCCATATACACAAAAATGACTACAAATTTTGCACAGAATATTTGTAAAATAATTCCGTCATATTGCTCGAATCATGCGATACGTATATCCCTATCATTATCCCTTGTCGTCTTCATCATTTTGTAACCAAAGGACGTTCGCTGACACGTCATAATTTTTTGAAACGTTATATTGCAATTAAGTTTTTATTTATTAGTGTCAACATACGCATCGATTACATTCTCACGTTAAACTAATTACGGCGGTAATTATCTGTCATGTACGAGGAGAGATAAGATTAAGAAGAACGTGACTCACAGTTTTTCATTTATGGTACAATACCAATACCAGCAGCATATCTAAGCTATATAGCATTTTAGTATTACTTTGCATTTCGTACAACGGTAGGAATGAGCAAAAACGGCATACGAAATCGCAAAATTCGCTTCCTTTATCGCCAGTCAACGTCTTGTTTTTCTAACGTTGTGTAGTTAGTCACTGTCAACGAGGAGGAGGATTATTAATAATGTGTGTCAAACTCGAGTGCTAATGAAATGCTAACAGTTGCTGATATAAAGAATACATAATTCTATAATATGCGGGTATACGCATCTTTCAGTCATTCACTCTGCGAGAAGAGATTGCTGAACGTGAAACTAATTTATAATGAATTAGGTACTGTACTTGTGTATAAATTGTTTCACAAAGTTCTTAACGCAAATAAATATCTTATATAAATGCAATGCCAAGACATAGTACTTCATCGGCGTATGCATAATCTCATACTCTTTACAAATGACCCGTCGGTAGAACGCTATCGCGATTCGCAATAGAGTTATTAATTTGATGTGCAAAAAGCCAAGTAAACATAATGTAACTGATAGCTATAGCGTGTTTATCAAATGAACGACGTATCTTTAAAATGAGGTGTAGTTCTAAGCACGCTAGGTGCTGTTTCAGCAGTAGTTAATGTGTTATTGTACCTGCTTTATAAACAGTTTTATTAGATTTTCGTTTCAATGTGACATTTCTTATTTATTGCTGTTTAGATAATAACAGTGTGACGTTCCTATATCTTCATTCAAAATTATAATATCGAAACGAAACACCTTTGCGATATAAATTGCATGTACGATGTATCTATCAGAATCACTGGCTGTGATATATTTACAATTTGCAATGTTTCGTTCCTGAAGCGTGTACCTTTCTATATGCTCATTTTATAAAAATCAAATATTATTTGTATTATTTCACTTTAAAATGATTATGTTCATATAAATTACGAAAATAAAATACTTTAATACAACGACGTATATATTTTTTACCACATGCAATCTTCGTATATTAAACAGAAGATCCTTAAGTCCTCACTCCTCACTACAAGAAAAGGCACATTCTGAGCCAGGAAGAAAGGTGGTGCTGGTCAGTTGATTTTAGCCTTGAACTGAACAGTATGAGTACATGGTTTATTTTGTTACATTCAAAGGAATATGGAAGTACGCTTTGGAAGTAAACCTGAAACCAGCAGACATGCATATCCTACAATTCCATTTAGCCTAACGAAGTTCACTTTCTTCTTCCTTCAAAGTAATATAAACATTCTTTTCCTTAACGGCAAGTGATAATGATACTGTCATGCAAAACTAGATTTCGGATTGGCCATTCTCAAAGTGACTAAGAAGGGGAGTGGGCGAAGGAGAATATAAAAAGCTAGAAGGAACACTACGAAATGGCACGTCATTGCATTTTCCAATATAGGAATTCATTACATTATCACATCATTTCATGGTAATATCGGAGGAAAAAGGCAATTTTCCACGAAAAATAGGGCCATTCTCACGGAAAAGAAGAATTGAAAAAGAAATGGATAGAGACCATGAGAGATTGGTGAACTACGAGTAATGTTGCATGCAACCAGCATGCAGCAGAGAAGCAAAGACGTACACACTCACTACTTTCCAGCCAATTCAGCAGAGCCCAATGCAAGTCAGTTCTCTCGGACGAGTGAACTACGAGCTTTTCGGATAATAAAGTCAAATGAAATACTTTCCATTGGAATTTCAAACGAAATCTCTTTTTCCTCTCAGATCACTTTCAGATCGTATCAACACTCCTTTTTATAGCAAAAGATATCTTTGTGTATAAGAAGATTGGTATTCATGTTGAGACTTGGACCCAACCCTTCCGCCAATTTTCTTTCTTCATCGTCAGTTTTCCTTTCGCCTCAATAATGTGTAAGTATATATGTATGTATCATGCACCTTCACCAGTTGACTCACTCTCACTTCTTCTCTTCTATATATAAAACTCATTTTCCTTCTGTATGTATGTCTGTATGTTATTTATGCATTTCTGTGTCTCTCATCCGATTGACACGAAATTTGGGACACATATGTAATTCGACAAGGCGGAGGTTATAGGCTAATTTGCGAAACTAAATTTCCATGTCTAAGACCCTATCGGGCCAAAAAACCTTGATTTTTGGCATAGTTTGATCGATTCCCCTGAAACGTGGCATACACCTTACACAACCCACCACCAATGTGTATACTAAATTTAAGCCGAATCGGTCAAACCGTTTTGAAAATATGGCGTTTTTAATTTTTGTTGCTTTCGACGGTCATGGACACCAGCTAATCTATATATATAAACGGCATTTCCCTTCTGTATGTATGTATGTATGTATGTATGTATGTTCCTTATGCATTTCTCTGCCTTTTATCCGATTTACACGAAATTTCGCACACATATGTAATTCGACAAGGCGGAGGTTATAGGCTACTTTGCGAAACAAAATTATCATGTTTAAAACCCGATCGTGCCAAAAAAAACCCACGGCCAAATGCCAATTTGGGCATACTTTGACCGTTTCGCCTGAAACTTGGCATATACCTTGCACCACCCACACCTAACGTGTGTACTAAATTTCAGCCGAATCGGTCAAGGAGTTTTGAAGATATGGCGTTTTGAATTTTTGTTTACTTTGGTGGCCATGGAATGGTTATCTATATATATAAACCTCATTTTCCTTCTGTCTGTCTGTCTGTCTGTATGTTATTTATGCATTTCTGTGTCTCTCATCCGATTGACACGAAATTTGGGACACATATGTAATTCGACAAGGCGGAGGTTATAGGCTAATTTGCGAAACTAAATTTCCATGTCTAAGACCCTATCGGGCCAAAAAACCTTGATTTTTGGCATAGTTTGATCGATTCCCCTGAAACGTGGCATACACCTTACACAACCCACCACCAATGTGTATACTAAATTTAAGCCGAATCG